>VDFB02134126.1:0-81588 GCA_007258455.2 Sequoia sempervirens | reverse complement strand
CCCCTCTAGTTTAACCCACATAAGGCTGCCCTATGATTACCAACAAGATCAAACTAAACCGATTGAGATATTCCAAGCATGTCAAGACCTGACATCTGAGAGACCTTGGGGTAATTTTTAGCAACTCTTTGTTTGAGATTACCTTTTAAGAGGTAGTTCGCTTATGCACTACCTTTGTTGAGAAGGTGCAAAAACACCCATCAATAGAACTGGCACTAGAAGGAGGTCCCCTTTGGAGCTAATCGGGATTGAATTGGATCATTTTCCCTTGAGAGATTCTATAGAGTTCTAAGATCCATACCCAACAAAGGGGAATTTCAAGAACGGTAGCCCCCTACAAGGGCTAGAAGAACTCAAAGATCGAACTCAGCCTCGTCCTCCTTATCCACTTCATCTGATTCACTTCCTTCTTCCTTTCATAGCCACACACTCATCCTTCCTCTTCCGCCTCCACCTCTTCCATTCAACCATATCAAACTTCCTTCCAACTACTTGCTTCCCATAGCCAGGGTGTTGCCCCAGTCCCTGCCTTCCAAATCCAAGTTGTAATCCCAGCTACTACTGCCCCTGTACAACCTCAAGTTCCTGTTCAACAACAAATACCACCTCCACCTCCCCTCATTACCTGGTTAGGGAATAATACTTCTCCACTACTATTCGATGCTTACCATGACATGCCCAAGAATCTAGAGAGCTTTTGCACAAAGTTCAACCCCCGGGACCCGCAAAGGACAACTAAAGAACATATTAATATATTCCAAATAGCAATGAAAGATATGCAAATTGATCACAAATACATGACATGCAGAATTTTCCCTTATTCTTTGGGAGAGGAAGCCTTCTATTGGTACATAAACTTACCAACGAGATCGATTACTACTTGGGATCTCTTTAAGAATGCATTCCTAAGGAAATATAATATTTTGATCAACCCCTCAGAATTGTATCAACAATTCATGGAAATTCGTAGGGAGATTAATGAACCAATCTATTCCTTCAGCAATCGGTTTCATTGAGCATACATGAGGTTACAAGCTCCATATGCGCTCAACGATGTTGTTGTCCTACCTGTCTACTATGATATCTTGGACCTCACTACAACATTATTGAAAAAAAATGAACCCACCACCAGCTAGCTTGGTGGATGCTTATGCTAAGGTGGTCATAGCCATCACCGATTTGGGACAAAACATCTCCAATCCGCTACGTTCCTTGGGACAGGTTGCTCATTCCTTGCATGTCCAAGGGCTTACTCAATCCCTACAACATCAGATGCCTCTCATGAATCCAGTTCCACAGCTGCCCATAGTTCCTCATCCAGGAAATCCTATGAATCAAGCACCTCCCATGCCTCATTACTTGCAATTGCAAGAGTAGTAGACCTACTTGCAACAACCTCTAGTGTTGCTATATCTACAAGGGCCTGAATTCTTTCCCACTCAATAGAATGAACTAGTAGCACAACGAGCATCTTTCTCTAAAACAAAACACCATAGCTGAGTAATGTCGAGAAAGAATAGTTAGATGAGTTGAAAAAGATGATCATAGAACTTTCCATAGAAATGACTCATCTCAGAAACAAAAATAATCAGCTACAAGCTTCTCAACGCAGCATCTAGGCCAACCTCAATTGAGACAATAGGGATAACCAAGAGGTGGGTACCTCAACCAAGTAGAACTATGAATGTGGGCAGAGCTCCAATCAGAATTTTGAAAGAAGACCTTCCCAAAGGTAGAATATGACATGGAATACAAGACCAAACAATGGAGGTGTTCCCACTCCTCTTGATCATCCTGCTAGTATGAAGAAGACAACCAGTGGAGTGTATTTCACCAAGGTTGCCTTATCTAGATGGTGCCAGATCCATAAAATGAATAGACACTTTTAGCTAGATTTCCTTGAGTTCCTAACAACTGTGGAGATCTTTTAAGTGGAGGTCTAGAACACTGTTGATAGTGCAGGCTACAAAGACATAGTCCCATCGAAACCATTCGAATATTTCATGGTCATGGTCAATCTAGCCCCATTTCCATGAAGAAAAAGCAATGAACCTAAGAATGAGGCTACCTCTTCAAAGAATGAAGAAGTGAAAGAGGTAAGTAACAAAGAAACTCTATCTCATCTCTTTAATTCATTAGATAATGGTCCAGTAGATGAACAAGGGTCTCGTGAATATGAAATTCAAATGTTCCATCAGAGATCCTCTTCATACAACTTAAGGAATAGCAAGTAGGAGGACCTTTCACTACTTCCACTCCGCCTACCCGCCTGATCCTAGTACTAGCAACAACCCAGGCTATCCTTATGTTCCTACACAATACTTGAACAAAAACAAACAACCAAATCAAACTCAAAACTAGTTAGCTAGTTCTTCCATTGGTAGATCCTTCGAGGCTGAAATTGAGCAAATGGGTGAGTACGTTGTTGAGGAATTCAAGAAGGTCAAAGTTAGCTTGTCTGCTTTCAAGTTACTTAAGGTTCTTGCAGTTAGGCATTCCTTCTTTAGGGTGATTAATGGGGCCCCCTCCTCCAAGGCAACACAAGAAACACGAGCAAAGAAAGTCTCTTTTGAAGAGCCCCCGCGTGAGCCTATAATTCAAGAGATCATAGGTAAAAGGAAAGACGTCCCAACAAATCAGCAAACTGGAAAACAACCCGCTAAAGAGAAAAGTCAGGGGAAATCGAAGTAAAATACCAATGAAAAGGATAAAGGCCAAGCAACCCAAGCTGACACACCTATGGGATTTTCTTAGGGAAGGTTTGAAATGCCTCCCTTCCTTACCACTATCAGGATATTCAAAAATAATTTGCATAATTGTTTGATTGACTCAGGAGCATCAGCCAATGTCATGCATTTGGCTATATGCAAGGCTCTTGGGATTGTCCCCACACCTTCTAAAAGAAAAGTAACTCAGCTGGACAAAACTGAGGTGAACATCGTTGGAGAAATCAACCGTATTCGCATACATATTGCTACAGATCTGAGGGTGCAGTAGGTTATTGACATCTAGGTTGCAGATATTCCTGACACATACAAAATAATCTTGGGAAGAGACTTCACCCAAGCATTGAATGGGTATGACGCAACTAATTTCTCTCACATGTGGTTGTCATGGAAGGGGCTTCCAAACTAGATCCACATAGACTGAGAGCCACACATGAAATTCATGATCTCATAATACAACAACACTAATGAGGTGTTATTTGCTGAAACGGAATTGGGTAATTATTGCCCCATGGCTTATCAAGGAGAATCAAAATTTCTAGAAGAGGAGGTGGCTAAAGAACTCCTTTTAGTATTGTGTATCCCTCCTACTAATTTAGCCTATGCACCCCAAAGCACAAAAGTGCTGGTAGAATCAGACGATGACGAGTCTTACAATGATGGTAACTTAGGACTGTTAGATGGCTTCCAAGATGTCATGGAGAAGTGCATACAATATTAGCTTAGACTTCCTAAAATTTCTAAGATTTCTAGTGTTCGGAAAGGTAAAGGGCCTACTCCAAGTTATGATATGGGGGACTCTATAGAGGACTAGGATGGGGATTATGAGGAGGATGTCTCTGAAGAGCTGGGTCATTAGATAACAATAGCGATAAAAAGCCTATCTAGGATCTTGACCTTGAGGCTTCACATTCTTGATTGAATGACTATGAGACTAATATTGATATGAAGGAGGCTATGTCATCTGGTGCTAAGAAGAGAAATAAGAGGAAGAAATGTGGGAAAAAGGATGAGAATCAAGATTATTGGAAAGGAAAAATTCTAGTGGAAGAGTGTGTGAAAAATTCTTGTGATTCCCCTTTTCATATTTTTAAAGGGAAATAGGGGAGAAATAATGTTGATAAGGGGGTTCATGTGTGAAAGAAAAAGTTCTTATGGGTGATGGAATTAAGAGTTTTGGGGATTTTCCCCTATTCAAACTAGGTTGGACACTCCTAACTATAAGGGTTTTGACCAGGTTGATGATAAGAAGGGTCTATTGGAGTTGCTGGAAAAATCAGTGGTGAACTCTAAGTAGAAGCATGTGGATATTGAAGTGGTTGACTTGGAGGGATTTCCTGCTAGTGGGGATTTGAAAGGTAAATTTTTGGATTCAAAGTGTTAGCCTGAGAATGTGTCAATTCCTTTTGTTGAGCCTCCTAATTGGGAAAAGATAAATCTAGATGATGTTTGTAGATTGGTGGAGGATGGAATGAATAATCTCCTTTCATTCTTTAAATGGATATTTTTAGAGGTTAAGGATCTTAATGCCAAGCTAAATTAGTTGTAGAGTATTAGTGTGGTTCTAGCTAATTGTAACAAGGAGTAGATGGTTAAGAGCAAGTTTAAAACTATGAATGTTGTTCTTGACAAAGTGGTGACAGATGTTAGGAAAATGGGTAGGGATCATGAGGACAAGCTAGTGTCCTTGGAGGATAAAGTTAATAAAATTTGTAATGATTTGAATTATATTATGCAAATTAGTAATCAGTCTCTCAATTCAAGTGTTCATGGGCTTAATTTGTTGAATAAAAAGGCCCTTAAGTGGATTCATAAGCTATTGTACCTCAGGGAGAATGAGGAGGTGATTATTGATGTTAATCAAATGAATCATATGGAGAAGAGCATGGATGAAGGTATGTGTGTTCAAACTAGAAGCAAGACCAAGAAGAGGGCTGCTATTCCCTTCAAGGAGCTTGAATTAATGGCGGAGATGCATGATAATGTTATCTTTAGTAATTTGGAGGTAGCCAAGGATTTAAATCATCTGCATTAGTTTCTATTGGTTTGACTTTTTTTCTAATGTTTTGCTATTGGTTTAGCTGCTTGTGTGTCTTGGTTCATCTTGTAACAAATATTTTTAAATTTTTGGGGCTATGTGGTGGTTTCGGGATCCCTTCAAAACTTGCTTTTCCTCATCAAAAACACTTGAATTTTTAATAATAACACTTGGATTTTTAATAATAACACTTGGATTTTTAATAATAACATTTTATTTTTTAATAATAACAATTTTTTAGTGTATATATTGCATTTCACTAAATTTTTCATACATTTGGCTTACGTAAGCCTACTTAGGTGTCCATTGACCATTTCTTAGTGAGGTGTTAATGATGATAGGTGTCTTGAAAAGTGTCAACTCATGTTTGATGACTCTTTCTTCATTTATTGTAGGCAACTTGCCACAACTCTACTTTTGAGAAGTCCTTTCCTCATTTCTTGGTTGATGGTTGCCCATCTCTTGCCTATTTATGTACACTTGTTTTCTTAATCTATTTGATAACTATTATATAATATTATTTCATTGTTCTTGTTTACACTCTGTGATTTGTTAAATTCTTAATGGCATTAGAGCTACCTAGGATTATAACAAGCCACAAGGTGAATCATTTATTTGTATTTTATAATTTTTATTTGTTTATTAGTGACTAACAATGAACAAGAAAGTTATCGTTTAACCCATTGCAAAATGTTGGAACCCACTATCAAAACCCTTATGCACATTTTGTGTCTCCCTGTTATGATTTGGAGATTCATTTTCACGCCCTGTGGACTCAATTCAACATTGGAAAACATAATTTAATCAGCATATATGCGAATATTAGGCATGTAATGAATTAATCTTCTATGTAGTGGGTATTCCTGTGCACGTTGGGGATCTTGGACTAGCTCTTTTGTTCATTAAGCATTGTGTCTCCTAGATGGATATGAGGTGGTATCTATGTGAATCTTTAGGAGGGATATCTTATGAATTATCTTGATTTAATTATTTGCAATTGACGGTGGTATCATAGTGGTATTAGAGGGTGCGATTAAAGTTGGATAGAAAGGAATCTACATCAAAGAGGCATCTTGAGTAACATGTTTCAACCTATAGCTACAACCATAGGTTTCCTTAGCTGTTTGGAGCTACATGCATCCCATATGTGCCCTATTTCCAATATATCCACCCTATTTCCAATATCTTCACCCTATTTCCAATATTTGTGATATTTTTATACTTTGAAGCATTTCATTTTCTCTTCATGGTATTTTTGTGCATTGTCTCAATTTCTATGAGATGGGGGATTTGAATAAGCTGTTATTTGAGATAGGGGATTTGAATATGCTATGAGTTTCACTTTTTGTAGAGAGGGGTAGGATTTTTAAAGTGAAGGAAATGGTTTGGAAAGTTTTGATGGTCATCAAATTTGGCTCAAGAAACATCACTAATATTCACTGCAAATTGTAGCCCTTGGTCACATGGGAATTTTTTCCATTTTTTTCCCTCTTCTATTTGAAATTTTAAACTAAAATAATTTTCAGACAAATCTGAAAATTTATTTTCATAGAAGACATATTTTGTAATTTGAGTAAAATTTTGAAGTGTCATAACTTTTGCTCGGTAGCTCCAATTTGAGTGTCATTTTTTTGTAAAAGTGTATTTTTTTTGCCACAATTCCAAAGAGAATATTATCACACTCATTATATAATGTTCTAATTTATGCCTCTTTTGGGTTAGTTACAAGCACTCCTATAAAGATCCAAATTGGGGGGGAACAACTAATCAAGGGGGGTGTCGTGTGTGATTCATTTCCACACTTCCTCAAGAAGTTCTTGTGTGTGCTACATTTTCCTTTCACTTCTACAGACATTTCAAATTTCTTCCTTTTCACATTTCTACAAGAAACTAATTCTAGCAACATGGAGTCTAATATAACTATACAATCCCTAACACCTTTCAATTATCATGATTGAAAGATGAAATTAATTCTTGTGCTTAAGAACAAAGGTTTATATAGGGTAACTATGGGAAGAAAGAAGGAACCTACAACAACTAAAGACAAAGAATTTTTTTTCAATAAGTGTGATCAATCATTTGGATTCCTACATCTAAATTTATCTCTTGATTTATTGTTCCACGTTGAGAACTTGAAAACACCCAACCAATTTTGGGAAGGTCTTGATAAACTATTTGGTAAAATAGATGAACTTAGAAGCCATGACTTGGAAAATAAACCATTAGGTCTTAGTGTTAGGAGTTTCTCAACTTTACAAGACTTTTTAACTAAGTTTAAATCATTGAAGTTGCAATTAAAATATGGTGGAATTGACAAGAAAGAGGATCAATTAATCCTTTATGTACTTTCTAAGCTAGTTCCAAAATTTTCTATGTTTGTATCAACTTTCTATTCTACTAAATGGGCACTTGGAGCCTCATGGTCTATGCTCACACTTGATAACTTTATTTTTTATCTCACAAGGGATCAAGAAAAGTTAATTCAAACAGGTATTTTGAAGTCTACTAAGCCTCAATCGCTACTTGCAGGGAATGAAATACACCAATCTTCAAAAGGGGAGAAGAAGAACACTAAAAACGACAAGGAAGTTAAGAAAGAAGGAAAATTTGATAACTTGAAAAAGGACTCTCAAGGTAAAAAGAGAGTTTAATGTGCCTATTGTAAAAATATTGGATATGATGAACATCAATGCATGAGGAAACAAGTTGAGACTCTACAAAAAAAATCTCAAAAAGAATAATATAGGGCTACCTAATTATATCAAGTCATATTCATCAACTCTAGAAAATACTAAGTAAAAAGATAAATCAAATGGAAAAGCCTTAGTTGCTACATCTTTATCTCCATCATGGATTATAGACTCTAGTGCTTCACACCATATAGGCTCTTTTGAGGTTGTATTTTCATCCTTAGATCCATCATGTATGTCCATAATCACCTTAGGTGATGATACTCCAACATTAGTAAAAGGGAGAGGTTCTCTTAAAGTTGAAGGAGGAACATTTGCAAAGGTTCTAAGTGTACTTTCACTCTCAACTAATCTCCTTTCAGTGTTTCAAATAACTCATTTAGGGAAGGGAATGAGAGTACACTTCTCTCCAAATCTAGTCAAGATAAGAGAATTGGAAAGCAAAAATTTTGTAGCAATACGGAAGGAAAATAACCAATCCAAATTATATACCTTCTCCAATTTTACCACAAATCTGTTTCTCCAAAAGTAGTACTAACACATTCACATGAAGTTAGAAAATTATCCAACATGAGCAGTTTAACCATCTTGACTACCTCTATCTTGAGAAACAATGTCAACAAAATATGGTTAAGGGATTACCTAAGGTAAAATTTTATAAAGAGCTTTGTTAGGGTTGTGCACTTGGCAAGCATCCAGAAGCAAAAGTTAACAAAGGAAAATTATGGAGGGCAACATAAGTTTTAGAACTTGTTCATAGTGATGTTTTAGGGGTTTTTCCTCTTCTATATTTTACAAATGCTAGATATTTT
Source organism: Sequoia sempervirens (assembly GCA_007258455.2). NCBI lineage: Eukaryota > Viridiplantae > Streptophyta > Pinopsida > Cupressales > Cupressaceae > Sequoia > Sequoia sempervirens. Next base: position 73,322 of record VDFB02134126.1, on the reverse strand, counting down.
CTCACCTTCATTGATGATATCTGTATTAGGGATAAATTATCATGTTTGGAAAGTAACAATAAACTAAATCCCCAATCAACAATAGAACACAATGAAAACAAGAAGTATAAGAATAGTGAAACAACATCACCTAGTCTTCAAACCTCCATTGGTTGACCTCCATTGGCCTTCTCCATCTTGCTACAACTTGTATAATTGCCCTCATATTTGAAGTGAAACTATCACCTATTCCTTAGACAAGCAAAATATTGAAGTAATATGTATGCTCAAGTATTCAAAAGCTCTCAAGCATGTTGTAAATAGCTATGTGTAAAATGACTTGAAAGAGGGCCTTTTAAAGAATTCCAAATTGAGAATGGATGGCCAGGATTAAAAGTTGGTGAATCCCTAAGATCAAAGGCCAACAATCAATGTCATAAGGAGGATTAGGGTTAGGGCAACATTAGCTCAAAGTTAGGGCAAGCCTTGAAATGAAGGGTTGAGATTTAATTGGAGATAATCAAATCAATGGTGGAGAATAATAGGTAGTTCGAATAATAGATATTATTTAATTTATGGAGGAATGTTGACATGAATCAAATAATGGTTTGATTCATAAATGGGAATGAGACAAAAGACAATAAATAATTATTTTTTTAATTATTTATTTGTGGGATGAAAAGTGGGTTAAATGGATAAAGTTATTTAACTGAAGGATAAATGGTAATGTTATTAAATGATTGAAGGAATTATGGATTGATTAGTGGCATACTTAAATAAATAAATGTAATTTACTTATTTAAATAATCATGGAGGAATAATTATGACATTAGGATGTGATTAAATAATTGAATTATGTGAGGGATAAGCATGGTCATCGTAGAAAATGTGGTTTACAAGTTGAAACCATTTTTATGTGTCTACATTTTTCCCCTCTTTGACATAATGTAGTTTATCACATTGTGTCAAAGAAAACAAGTCAACGATATGCCCCAGTGTGAAAGTAAGGAGAGGAACGATGATGAGGAGGTAGTGGTATTCCCCCTTGAGAGGATAGGTGGGTTCAAAGAAGATGAGTGTGCTCTCAAAATGGATGAGAAGACGAAAGGATGAAGGAATAGAATAAATGTTAGCGTGGAAGACGTGGATGTTAGGGGGAAAAAGGAATACTTCAATATTTTTCCAAATAACATCATAGGCATTGCATAATCATCATTGGGTGCTAAAATTTGAAAAGTGGATAACAAACACCATGATATGACATAGACCAAGGTGTGTAAGGTCATCCACTTGCAAAAAATAGATAGTCGTAGACAAGGAATGTCCTAACTTATACTAAAGGCTAAGTTGCCCTAGTCTTTTTGTCAAGACATACCAATGATAGAAATCAAAGAAAATCAGGTCATGAGACATCATTGCACCTCTAAATCCTTCAGGGGACATCCTCGAGGTAGCTAGAAACATGACCAAGAGACAAAGAAATAAAAAGATAAGACAAAATAGACCAGAAAAATCAAAAGCCATTTAATATGTTTTCCAATATTTGTCTATCAAAGGTTGAATGCTTGATGGTTTGAAAATTCAACTATTTGATAGTCGAATAGTTTTGACGGTTTGATGATGCTTGTTGTCAGGAAGGACACATCCTAAAAATTCCAATGACTATGTGACAGATCCTGACATTAGGAAAGACACATCCTGAAAAGGAAAATGATATTTTGACGGGGCCCAATTCCAAGAAGGACACATCTTGAAGGGGACGATAAAGTGACTGGGTTGACATTGTTTTGGAAATTTGACTCGATGACTGACTGGACTATGTTGTCTATTGGTTCATGGTTTGAATGTGGACATTTTGATGATTGTCTTGTGTCCGAGTTTGACTATGTCTGACTTATTTGACCGAAGTGATGAACCCTAAAAGACTGAACCTAGGGGGCCTCGGGGGCTCATCGACAGATGGCCTTGCCTATGTCATGCACTCAGAGACCTCGTAGTTCGACAGGGATGGGACAGACATATTGAAGATGGATCAACATGTTTTTACTTGACCCAATGAACCCTACTGGACTGAACCTAGGGGGCCTCGGGGGCACATCGATGATGGCCTTGCCTAAGTAGCAAATGCACAAAGACCTCGTAGTTCGACAAGGACAAACGAACATATTGAAGATGAATTGACATGTTTTGAATTGACCTGATGAACCCTAAGGGACTGAAACTAGGGGGCCTTAGGGGCACATCGACTGATGGCCTTTCCTACATAGCAAATGTGCAGAGACCTCGTAGTTCGACAAATGACAAAGACAAAATGGGACTTTGTTTTTGGGATTTTGAAGTGTTATTTGGATGTTTTTGTGTTTTTGCCATATTTTTATTTTTTTGGATTTCTTTTTTAGGACATTTTCCAATTTTTATGGATTTTTTCAAGACATTTTCTGATTTTTATGAATTTTATGGATTTTTTCAGGACATTTTCTTATTTTTATGGATTTTTTTTAGGACATTTTTTGATTTTTATGGATTTTTTTTAGGACATTTTATGTTATTTATGGATTTTTTAGGACATTTTATGATTGTCAGGACCATGTGTGATACCCACTACAGTCACATGATAAAATGTTTCCCCTATTTAGTTCAAGAATGATCCAAGAAGAATGGGATGGAAAGGACATGCTCAATATGGACAGTGGGTGGTATGCGAGACTTGATGCCAACCATTGTTGGCCATGGAAAGAAATGGAATGATGTCAAAGTGAATTTCATGATAATGTCACAAAAGTGGATGTTTATTATGGTCCAAGGTAGATAGAGTGACAGTAGATGGAAAAGTGATGACTGACTACACATGGCACCTGTTTGCCAGGTTTTCACCATGGTACTTATCCAAAGTACCTGTTTACCCGGTTTTCACTATTGGAAAAATTATTTCTCTTTGCTATTTTCTTGTCATTTTTTCATTTTTTTTGGTGTCACCAAGATGTCTGTTCGCCAAGTTTTCATTAGGGTGACAATTTTTTATATTTTTCATTTTTTTTTGTATTTTTAAGGTTTTTAGCCAGACTTTTTGATGCTATGCATAAAACTTCTGAAGATGTAGACTGTTGATGGGCTCTGTCAGTTGTTCACCATCTAGAGTAGCTAGCTAATATGCTCTAGAACCAAAAGAGGATGTAATGATGTAAGGAACTATCCAATTTGGTTTGAACTTGCTAGGTTTTTCTAAGAGGACTAGGTCGCCAATGTCAAACTTTCTAACCATTACTTTCTTTTCATAACTACGACAGAGCTGATTCTGATATGTGTATAGGTGATTTAGGTAATTATGTCTTTGTTCATCTAACATCTCTAGCTCATGTAGTTGTGACTGTCTATACTCCTCATCTTTGATCATACCCTTCATGGAGACTCGCAAAGATGGGATTTCAACCTCGATGGGAAAGATGGCTTCAACTCCAAAGACCAGAGTGAATGGAGTGGCACCTGTAGGTGTGCAGATGCTGGTGTAGTATGCCCACAAAGCAGGGTTGATTTGGATGTGCCAATCATGACCAGTGTCATTGACTGTCTTTTTAAGAATTTTGATAATCATTTTGTTAGTCACCTTAGCTTGACCGTTTCCTTGGGGAAATAGGGTGTGGAGAAATGGTGTTGGATATGAAAGCATTCACAAAGCTCACAGACGTCCTGATTTTTGAACGAACAACCATTGTCTATGCTGATGGATTGTGGGACACCATACTGGTAGATCATGTAGTTGAGGATGAATTTGGAAATCTGTTTGCTAGTTATGTAAGTGAGGGGAACAAATTCAATCCATTTGGTAAAATATTCAGTAGTGGTAATGATGAATTTATGGCCATTGGATGAAGTAGGATGGATTTTGCAGATGAGGTCGAGTCCCCATTGTGCGAAGAGCCATGGAGAAGTGATTGGATGAAGCTCTTGTGCTAGCACGTGAATTAGATCACTGTGTACTTGATATTTATGACATGTTCTCATGAATTGAAGAGAGTCATTTTCCATTGTCGGCCAATAATACCCAAGTCTCATTATCTTTTTGGATAAAGTAGGACCACTCAAATGGGATCCACATATACCCTCATGTACCTCTCACAAGGTCATTCATGCTTCGTCAGTGTCGATACATCGAAGAAGGGTGTTATCAAAGCTACGACGGTAAAGGGTGTCACTGACGATAGTGTATCTGATAGATTTTTGGATAAAGGAGTTTTGTTGGTTATTGGACAGGTTGGGGGGAAGGGTTTGGGACTTGAGGTAGTCATAAATGTCTTGATACCATGAAGAATTGGGACCAACAAGCTCACAAACCATCTTTGATTCTGGTATGTCATATGCAGGAACCAAAAGTTGTTCTACCAATAATTCAAATTGAGACACATTACTAGGAATGTCTAGAAGAGAGCCAATTGTGGCCGTTGCATCTGCTACCTTATTTTGTGTTCTCAGAACTTGCTCAAAAGTCACCATGTTAAAATATGTTTGAAAGCTATCAACCATTCATTTGTAAGGCATTAATTTCTCGTCCTTAGTGTCATAGTCGTTGTTGACGTGGTTAATGAATTAGTAGGCCATTTAGAAAATGATGGTGTTTGTGCAACAAAGGTCTCATTGAGAAGTGATAGCTTCAAATCAACTATGCATCCACTTATAGGGATCTGGACACAACTAAAACAAAACCTCTGAATCAGGAAGATAATAAGGCTTCGTTACCAATAGAATCATGTTATGCTTGCAATAGGGGGAGAGGGACAGAGGGATAGAGGGAGATATGGGATATAAAGAGGGAGAGATATAGGGGGGAGAGAGAGAGAGGTAAGGAGATAGAGATAGAGATGGAGATGGAAATGTAGATGGAGATGGAGGAGAGGGATATGGAGAGGAGAGAGAGATAAAGAGAGAAGGAAAATGAATAGATAGAGATGGAAGAGATAAATATATAGAGAGGGGGAGAGAGGGAGAGATAAAAATTTAAAGATAGAGATAGGAAGTCATATATAGAGAAGGGTAGAGAGAGGGAAAAATATTGGGGAGAGAGAAATGGATAGATAATGAGATAAAGATAGAGGGAGATATGTAAGAATTTAAATATGGAGAGATGGAGATAGAGATAGATCTAGAGATGGGGAAACAAGGAAGAGAGGGAGGGATGGAGAGAGATATAGAAAGGGAGGAGGATATGGAGAGATAAAGAGGAAATAATGGAAAGATAGAAGGGAGAGATAAAGATAGAGAAAATAAATAGATCAAAGGAAGATGATGGAAGGACACCTAAGAGGAGAGGAGACAGATAGAAATAGGAGATGGTGGAAATAGGGAGATGGAGAGGAAAGGGAAGGATATATAGAGGGACAGGAGGATGGATAGATGGAGGAAGGAGAGAGAGAGAGAGGATAATGAGATATAAATGGACAGGAAGAGATCTGAAGATAGAAATAGGGGAAGGAGGTGGATAGAGGAAGGAGAAACAAGGAGGAAACCATGGATGAGATAGAGGGGAGATATATAAATAGATAGAGAGGAAGGGAGAGAGGGAAGGAAATAGAGAGAGGATAGAGAAGTTGAGAGATATAGAAAGAGAGAGTGATAGGAAGAAAGCGAGAGGGAGAGATATGGATAGAAAGAGGGATATATATATATATATATATATAGTGGGAAATATAGAGGGAAAAGAGAGAAAGAGATGTAAGGAGAGGTAAGGAGATTGAGATAAGGAGAGAGATAGATAGGAAGATAGAGATGGATATGGATATGGAAATTGAGAGAGAGAGAAATAAAGAGGAAGAAGAGGGAGAGATATAAAGATAGGAAGGAGCAGGAGATCTTTGTCTTTGATCTCCTTTCGACGGATGGATCGATTGACCTTTTCCCCGCTGACGCGATCCTGATGGATCCTTTTGTCTTTGATCTTTCGATCTCGAGATTTATTTATCTCTCTTTGTCTCTCCATATTTGTTCCTTTATATTTATACCTCTATTTTTGTAAATTCATCTCTCTTTTTATCTCTCTATATCTCTTTGTCTCCCTTCTATTTCTCTATTTCTCTCTTTATTTTCTCTCTTTCTCTCTCTATCTATTTTCCTCCTAAGTGTGCAATGGGTACACTAAAGAGGTTTTAAAGACAAATTATATCCTTAATCAAATGACATGCTACCCTGAGCATAACTCCCTAGGGACGTGCTATCCTTGGATTGTTGGCATGAAACGATTAATCAAAAGTTACCTTCTCTCTCTCAATCTATAAATTGTAATTCATATTTTAAGTTTGAAATTCATTTTATTATATAAATTATAACAAAAATTCAAAATAGAATTATTCTACAATAATTAAATTTTTAATAAGATAAGTAATTATAAATTAAATTAATTCTAATAATTTTTAATTATTATTTGTAATTTCATAAAAAGACATAAATAATAAAAATAAATTTCAAATTTAAATCTAAATTAAAAACTAAAATAAAGTAAACTAAATGGAAAGTCAAAATATATCAAAATCCATGGTTAAATGGTTTTGTTGGATTAGGTGTATGAGCTCTGCTAGAGTTTTGTGTTTTTTGCGGTCACCCTTGCTCCCTCTTGCATCATACTGTGCATTTTGCACAGGAAACCCCTCTTTTCTTGTGTGTATGGCTGCATTTACTGCGGTTTTTGTGTTTTAATATGCCTTCAACCAGCTCTAACCCAACAGTTCATGTTGGTGTTAGCGGTTTGAAAATGATGCTCAATGGCTCCTCTTCCAAACAAACGTCCCCGAAAATTTGTTCCAAAAGTTTTCCATGAGGTAATATTTTTGATTCCCCAACTGATGTTGTTTTTCCTTTACCAGATTTTGATTTTGCTTGTCAATGGCTTGAGCAACACACCCTTGTGGGTTATTTTTTTGGAAGGACTCCCCCTGAAAGTGTGCTTAAAGAATGGGTCAGCAAGGCATGGGTCCCTCATGGGGTCCACCTTTAGATGGTCCAAAATTTAACCAAGGGTATTTTTTTGTTCTGCTTTGCAGAAGTCAATCATGTCCAGGCCATTTTAGGTCATAGTCCCTGGTATGCCAGGTCATCTTTGTTGGTTTTCCAAGCATGGAATTGGGGTTATGCTGTCTCAGATGACATCAGGTTACAGGTTCCAGTTTGGATTCAATTCCTTGGTTTTCCTTTTCCTTGTGTGCCCTTTTTGAATCATATTGCTTCCTCACTAGGGAGGGTTATTTGTGTTGAGCCCAATAGGTTTTTCCAGGACCGACCCTAGAAATGGGTCTGTGTGGAAATAGAACTTTCCAAATATTTGAAAGAATCCATTGACATTCAAATTGGAGCTCTTCGACATACCCAGAAAGTTATTTATTTCAATTTTCCCAACACGTACTATAGGTTTTAGTCAGCAGAGCACAAGATTAAGGACTGCCCCTTGGTAGTGCCTCATACACCTCCGCCATGAGACTCTAAAAAGCTTCATCAGGTGGAGTCGTCTGCTACCAAACTGGATGAAAAATGGACTACGGTTACCAACCGAAAAAATAAGTCATCTAGTTTAGGGTCGGCCTCCAAGGCCTTTGAACCACCGAAGGTTGTTTCAAACCCTTCAGGGAAGGGGAAAGACGCTCCTGTTGGAGCTAATAATATTTCAGTGCCACCCAGGTGAAAGGCAATGCCTCAACCTGCTGTCATTATGCTTGCTCAACCGAGCATTTCTCCTCCCGCGTTGAGAGCTCAAAGACGGTCTCGCAATCCATCTCCACTGCATGAAGAGGGTGAATATGTGCAATAAAAGTGGAGATTTTCCTCTACGTCTATTCAGATTGGGTCAATTCCGCCAGAGTTTTTGCAGAATCATTTTTCTTCTCTGAATGAAGAGGAACCAAACTTCGATAATATGGAGTTTCATTCAGAAATTTCCTCTCATGGAATGTTCAAAGTCTGACAGACCTCTCCAGGAAGTATTCTGTTAGGGATACTTTGTGAAAATATTCTAGTATTGAAGTGCTTTGTCTCCAAGAAGTTAAAATTTCTAGTTTTTTACTTGCTTCGACTTGTCGTTCTATTTGGCCTACCAATAAATTTTTTTGCACCATGCATGAGGTTGAGCATGGCGAAGCTGTCACCCTTTTGTCCCCACGGTGGCATGCTTGTGTGGTTGACCATAGGTCTGATCCCACTCATTGGTTCATCTGGATTCTCCTTAACATTGATAATCATTCCTTTGGGATTATTAATGTTTATGTTTCTAATGATGTTGTGGAGCACATTGTGCTTTGGTGCTGGATTGTTGATTCATTGCCAATTGCTAATTGGTTATTATGTGGGGATTTCAATATGGTTGAGATGGCAGATGACAAGGATGACACCCTGCCATTTAGATGGGTAGCTGGCAAAAGGGAGGCGTGGTTTTACATGCACAATAAATTGGAGCTTTTTGATCCCAATATTGGCCGCCGCCATTCTCATTCTCTCTGGCACACTTGGTGTAATTTTAGGGCTGACTCTGGCATAATATTTAAATTCCTTGATTGTGCCATGATCTCGGCTCAATATTTTTTTTCTTTTGATAGCTCTTCTTTGCCAGTTGAGTCGTTAGTGGATGTGACCCTGTTTGACCACTTCCCCATTTATTTTTCGCATTAAATTGGAGACGCGACAGCCTCGCATGTGTAAGACTCAATTCTTTTTAAACACGTCTTTGCTCTGCCACAAGCCAACCCTGGCCCACATTCGTAGAGTGTGGAATCTGGAGTGCAGACCAGCTCATCATACAGGCTAGATTACTTGGTGGAATGATGCTATCACACACATGGCTAGATTTTTGTGTATTTATGGGCGCTAGCTGGCTATCTTCGTTGGCGGTCTTATGAGGCTACCACCACTAACCTGCGGTCAACTACTGAAGCTTTAGCAACCAGTCCCTTTTCATCAGCATTGCAAGTTAGGGTGGCAGAATTAAGGAACAAAAAGCAAGTTGTAGATAATTATGTTGCCAAAGGTGTGCAGATCAAAGCCTGGTTACATAGGCTAAAGGTTGGTGATCGCGCCTCCAAAGAGTTTTTTTGGCATTACATGCCAGACACTCATCCTCAGGCATTAAAAAAAATAGATGGTATTGAGGTGCTCTTTGAGCTTCCTGACATTCTCCAGGCCTTTGTGCATCATTATGAGTAGGTTTTCACTACACAGGAACTTACACCTATGCACTAGCAAGCCCTTTAGGATTGCCTTGTTGTCATGCCAAATAGGCTTTCCTTAGCCCAAATTTTTTTTTGTGCTCAATTGTCAATAATTGATGATCTCAAGGAAGTTGTTCATTCCATGGTTGATGACAAAGCCCCAGGGATCAATGGATTCCCTTGTGAATTCTATAAGGCCCTTTTAGACTATTTTTGGCAAGATCTGCATCATGTTTACTTAGAGGCTTTTCATGCTAATTCTCTAGGTAATTTAATAAACAAAGTAAATATATAATTCATACCTAAGTCTGGGGATCCAGAGGACATTTGCAACTAGAGGCCTATCACGCTTCTCAATGTCTCTTACAAAATTATTGCCAAGGCTCTAGTGCTGAAGATTCGCCATCTATTGCCTTAGATTGTGTGACCTGAGCAAACAAGATTCATCAAATCTAGGTTCATTCTGGATAATATCATTGTTGTTTGCGAAGGTATGGAATGGGCCCGATGTTCAAACCAAAAAGTCATCTTTGTTAAAATGAACTTTTCCAAAGCCTATGACCGCATTGAATGGCCTTTTATTCTTGTTATGTTACAAGCTTTGGGATTTGGACCTAATTTTATTCAAGTTGTTCGTATTCTTTTTTCGGATGCCTCGACTTGTATTACCATCAATGGTCATCAATATTCTTCCTTTGGCCTCTTTTGTTCCATTCAACAAGAATTCCCTCTTGCCCCTTCTCTGTATGTGCTAGCAGTTGAAGGATTTGGCTACCTCTTGGCCCATGCAATTTCCCAATGGTGTGTCAAGGGTATTTCACTTCCCAATTCTAAGGATCAATTGGTTAATGGCCATTTTGCAGATGATTCTTTCCTCACTCTTCTGGAGGAAGAAGAAAATATTAAAGAGGCCCTAGATTGCCTTAATACTTTTTTTCTTGCTTTTGGTTCTACCATCTAGTGGCACAAAACCTTATGCTACAAACAATTTGTTCTTCCTAATCCTCCTTGGTTTCAATTGTATAATTGGAAGTGGATTGGGCTAGGAGATTTTTTTTGGTTTTTGGGCATTCCCTTCGCCTTCCAGGCTTCTCTACCTGAGTTATGGCAAGCTGTTCTATCCAGGGTTGAGCAAAAGCTTGCCTACTGGATTACTAAGCCCCTCTCTTTGGTGGGGAAATCCCAGGTTTTTTCTAAGGTACTTGTTGGCACCCATGTTTACTATTCTTCCTGTTGGGCCCCTTCAAAAGCTACCTATGGCAAGCTTGAAAAACTGCTAAGAGATTTTCTTTGGGCATTTTTTGACTCCCACAAAGGGTTTCATCGTGTTTCCTATGAATTTTGTTGCCTTCCCAGAGATTCAGGAGGACTTGGGTTACTCTCCACTCAACGACAAGGGACTACCTTGTGTGTCAAATGGATAATTCGTGCTCTCACTAGTAATGAGGCCTGGAAAATTCTTCTCAGACATTGTATCTAGTCTGGTTTTCCTATGCACAAAACTGCCTAGAAGGGGATTGGTTTTCAAACCCTTTTAGTTATGGAGGAACCGGTCCAAATTGTGGGAACTTTTGTGGCTAAGAGCATTTGGAAAGCCTGGGAGGTTGTTAAGCCCTGGCTTCGTTGGGCTGGTTCTGGTTTTCGTGATGGGCTCTCACTCAACCAACATAATATTTGGTGGTCACCCCTTTTTACCAGCAATGGACAACCATTGGCTAAATCACCTTGGCTTAAGGCACTCAGATTTCACAAAAATGGCATTGAGACCCTGCACCAGATTTTTCATAGACCCACTGTGCATATCATGCAGTGGGAAGAGTTTTGTGCCCTATATAGGCTTCATAACCAGGACCATGCTACTTTTGATGGTATGGTGAATGCTATCCCTACAAAGACTCTTCATAAGATTGGAATTCGTTGGACCAAACCCTGGTGGAAGGACTGGAAGTGGTATCCAGACACCCCTTTTAGGAATTACAAGCCTTGACTTGGTTATAGGTGGATTTTACAACACTTTCCTATGATTAAGAGTTTGAACCAGAGGTGGCTTCTTCAATCTCCTTCTCATGTCTGGCATAAAATATTTTCTACCACTTGGTCTCCAAGTGTTGAGTCAAAACTTACCCACTTTTCTTGGTGTATTCTTTTCCAAGGCTTGCCTGTGGGTTCTCGGCTTGTTCACTTGGGGGTCCAGGACCCTCGCTGCCCTTTTTGTGGGAAAACTGAGACATTTAAGCATATTTTTTGGTTTTTTCCTAGAGCTCAGCAACTTTGGGCTTGGATTCATGACTTATTCGGCCCTTCAGACCAGAGCCTTTCTCCTGGCATATGATTTTGTTAGGAGATTCACCCATATTTCCTACTAAGTATACCCAACTTTTGCACACTTTCAGGATGGAAATCCTTTTCAATATCTGGAAAGACAGAAATACCTGCATATTTTCTCATTCTCAAATAGATATTAATGTTTCTTTATATGCTAAAGCAATTATTTGTTCTAATGTACTTTTACAGATCTAAGTGCAAGTTAACAAAGTTGCACTTGAAGTTGCTCACCTACAAGTGTTGTTGGATCATTGGGGCAATGCCCCTTGCATTGTTGCTTGGGTGCCTACTTCACCCACCTCTTCTTGCGGCTGGTCGCCCTCTCGGGGCCGACAGTGGAGTGGTTCTGCGTGCCCCCGCTCTTAGCCTCCTCCTCGGTGGGACTCTCACCCTCCTCGGCAGATTCACTCCCCTTTGTCATGGGCTAGCCAAGGGTGGCCCTCTGGTGGCGCTTCAGGAAGTGGTGATGGTGGCTCCAAGTGATCCTCTAATGACACTCCTTCTTCTGGCTCTGGCTGGCCAAATATTGGTAAATGCTTTCCGCGTGTGGCGCTTGCAATCTCGCCCCGACACAAGGATAAAGAAGAAGAAAAAGATAAAGATGTTGAAGATGGTTGGGGTCCTCCTCTTGACATCACTAACCCCATTGATGTATGGGGAAAATTTTTGGATGACAGAGAACCTCCTGGCTCTATTGGCACTGCTCTAGCCACTTAATGGCCCATTTTATGTTTTTGTACTCATGGACTTCTGGGCTTGGCCCATGTTAGTTAATCTTTTAGTTTTCTGGGCGTTGCCCATGTGACTCTCAGGGTGTGCCTTTTTACCACCCATATTTTTTTGTGAATATGTATTTTATCTTTAATTTAATATAGATAATTGCCATATTCATAAAAAAAAAAATCTAAATCTAAATATTAATAAACATAATAATTTAAAAATGGAGACGACACTGGGCAGGATGCACTACAGAGGCACCTACTTGTAATCTAAGGACGAGGGTGAAAATGAAGATGGAGATGATATAAATGTGGAGGGGGACAGTGGTGGGAGGTTCCAATGTCTATGCTAGCCTTCTTCCCGTGTTGGGCCACATACATTTTGTTTGTGGTTCCTTCCTTTTAGCTACCTAGGGTTTGGATGTGGTTCCTCTCCCGGGTGTGTTTTGTGGTGGCTTTACCCGTGGATTTCATTGTTGATTTTTGTGGTGTTGTGTCCCTCTCTTGTGGGTGAGGGTTTTGGCTATTGCAAGCTTCTTCTTGTGAAAATAATTCTTTTGTTCGAGCCTTGTTCTATTGGGCCATATTTTTTGGGGCTGTCTTATGTTGTGGCTCATGATTTAGCTTTCTGGATGATTGTCTTGGTGTCGATTGTGGCTTGTGGGTGGATTTTGATAGGGTTGTTGGTGGCTGGAGTCTACATTCTCTCAAACCTTGTAGGGTCAGATGGTGTTCTTCATGGTTTTTCTCTCCTACTCCTCTTTGTTGTTCAGTCTCTCTCACTTGGATTTGCTCTTTGGTTGCCCCTGTGGCCTGTAAGCTTTGGATTTAGGTTTTTGGGTGGTTTTCTTGGTGTTGAGTGTGGTGTGTGGGTGGACTATGAAGGGGTTGTTTGCAGTGGGATTTTGCATTCTCTTAGACCTTGGTGGGTTAGATGGTGAGCTTCATGGTTTTTCTCTCTTTCCCTTCTCTCTATTCTCTAGTCTCCCATGCCTAGCTCTGCTCTTTGGTTACCTCCATGGCTCACAACCTTTGTATGCTTGCATGGTTTTGGAGTTTGTTTCTGATGCCTTTGTGTTGAAGCAGACTGGCTCGAAAGTGATTTTGTTGATGGAGATGTCCCTGGTTGTTTTGGACTCTCTGGCTTCTCCTTTTTTGCTGAAGATTGGGTGGTTTTCTAAGTTTCTTTCTTTGTCCTAGAGGGCTAAGCCCCTTTAGGCTCAGTGGTTTTCCTTTGATGCTTGCTTCTTGTAGGTGTTGGCCTCTTACCAAGTTTTGCATTTGGGTGGTATGGTTGCTTGTTCTGTTGTTGCACTGGTCTTTCTCTTGAATCCTATGGAGGTGGATTCTGCTCCTATGGAGGTGGAGTTGGGAGGTGATTGTCTCTGGATTCCTCAGTTGCTGATCTTGTTGAGGTGGACACTTCTCCTATGGAGGTGGAGGTTGAGGGTGTTGGAGTCTTGAGGCGGTAGTGGACTTGGTGGCCATTTCTCTACCCAATGGTTTGTTGAGCTCTCCATCTCCCCTATTGAGGTGGGGTTGTTGGAGTTGTTGGTGTTTTTGCTTAAGCGCTTCATGGTTTTTTACTTCATTAAGCAGGTTTTCTTTCTTGGCTCAGTGGTGTCATCCATGAGCAGCTGGTTTGTTTCTGCTTGATTGATACAGGTAGGATCTTTGTGTATTTAAGGGTTTCTGGTCCTAGGTAAAACCAGGTTGTTTAAGGGTTTCAAATCATTGCTTGCTTGTAATTTGCAACATGTGTAATCATGTTAATCTTTTAGAGGTTGTTGTGGGGTTGTTGTTGGTTTATGGGCTATATTATTTGTAGCTTGCTTATCTTTGATAGGTTGATGGTTCCCTTCAAAACCGTTATGTACTAGGTTCTAGGCCCCATCAAAACCTATTTTTTACCCCTAATAAAAAACATAATAATTTAACAAAATTAATAACAAATAATAAACTTATTAAGTTAATAAATGATTAAATAAAAAAGTAAAACTATTTTTTTAATTTATTAGAATTGAAATACTAATAAAATATGTACCTAACAAATATAATTAATATATTACAAACAATATTAACATAAACTCAATATTATAAAATAAAATAAAAAATATTATAAAATAAATTAAATTTTAGAAAGTAAAAGTGTATTTAGAATAAAATATTAAAAATAAAAATAAACTATATCAAAATTGTTAAAAGTAGAATTTTAATCTTTATATTAAAAGTAGAATTTTAATCTTTATATTAAAATTGCAAGTAAAACCAAACTTAAAAAGTGAAAAATAAAATGAAACCTATTCAAAAGATAAAAAGACAATTCGTAATTTATTGATTTATTATTATTATTATTTAAAAAATATATTTATTAAAAAGTTGTTATTATTTATTTAAAAATATAAGTTTAAAAAGTTTAAAAGAAAAAAAAAGTCTTATCCCATCTTTTCTTAATTTAAAGCTAAGACTAGATAAGAATGTAGTTTTTTCTTTAATTATATATTATATTTTTTAATATTTTAAAAAATTTGATGATTGAGATCATTTCAATGGTATTGCATCCTTCTCTATAATTTTTAACTATTGATTTTCAAAAGAAAGTCATTCACTTCATATAGGGAATGCCTTCAGTGTAATAAGTGTTCAATGTGAAATAACTCGGGAGAGACATACAAGCACAAATAGCTAATGGCTTCTTCACAACTACTCAACCACTTATTCTTTTTAGCTTCATCATTTTTTGGTTCACCATCAAGCCCATGAACTATCCTATACAACCTCTTAATTCTTAGCAATTTGTTCATTTCAAATTTCTATTTAGGATAGTTAAAAGGTGTTATGAGTGGAACTAAAGAGTGCTCCATGACAAAACAAGAAGGAAAGAACACAAATCAAGAGGGATGCAACCACAACCACAACAAGAATCTCCCACCAAATTCACTCAATCAAAGAACCCTCCAAACAATGTACAAGCTTGAAAATTTATGATTAGTGCGAATACAAATGCCACTTTCCAAAAACAATGAAGTGGTCTTGATCTTGGTACATACAAATGCCAAAGCTAGTCACATAATCAAGTACACTTTTTTGAAAAAAATGAGATCAATTTGATCACACCACTACAAAGTACACAAAAAATTATGCACTTTAAAAAAAAATCACCTAAAGTGTTACTGTGGGAGCAAGAACGAAGACCCAAAAGTTCTCAAAACGAGAATGTCTCAACAACACCTATGAGAAACTACAATTTATGGAAAATCTAGACACCAAATAAAATACAATCTACACCAATGCAAAGAGCATGAAATTCTACCCCAAATATAAAAAAAAATGCTCGCAAAAAGGAGGACATGAGCCTAATTTATGAGCCTTCAAAAATCAGCTACCAAAATTAAAACTCCATTAAAGAGGGGGTCAAACTTTCAGAAACAAACTTCCTACCAAATTTAGCAGAACCGCCACCAAATTTAACGATTTGCCAAAAATAGAAATCTGCCAACTTGTTTAGAACTTTGCTAGATCTGATAACTCTGCTAAATTTAGAAATCTCTAGCTAGATAAAATTTTCCACCAAATTTAGTGGACTGCATAATAAAGTTTTTTAAAAGTTTTGAATTTTTTTTCAAATTTTTAAACTTTAATTTTCATGAATATTTTAATTTTTTCATTTTATTTAAAAATAAAAATAAAGGGAGGGGAGGGAGGCCACATGGGCCTCTTCCCACACCCATTTTAAAGGGTTCAAGCTCTATATAGTGTTGAACAAAGGTTACTATTGATGTCAAAGAATATATGGTTAGAGGTGGCACTATCTTTCAAGACTCCAGTGTGATACTTTTTGTGTTGGTAATTATACTATCATATCATTTTGAGTTGCAGAGATTTGCAAAAATATATATTACTAGCTATATTGAAGTGTTTGTGGTCTGAAAGTATGTTGTATATTAGGAATTATATGTATGCTTGCAATATCATGCATTCATGTATTCGCTATGATAAAACTAATCCAGAAGGTTGTAATGGAATGTTTCAATTCAATGTTAGTTAAGTGTTTCATAGGTCTCCTTTATGGAGGTGTTGTAGTCTCTGCGGTTTGAGAGGAGAGTATATCTACACATGTTCTATCTTATTCCCGAGTCTTTGGAGGATACATTTTTCATGCAAAAAGATTGAAGTGATGGAAGGTTCTTTATGCCTGTCTATCAACTAGTTGGTGTTTGAGACCTATACGGTAACAACTAGTAGTGTGTGGTATTCAATTCTAGCATGTGGCGTCAATATAGGACCTAGTTAAGGTTCATGTGGTAGTGCACGACATCATGTTCTTTTGGCGGCAACAAAATTTGATTTTGGACCGACCTATTACACGTTTCATATAATTTGAATTTAGGTCCACCTTATGTCATCCTAGCTATTTGTAGACCCCTAACCAACATGGAAGAGTCTTATGCAATGTCATGTGTATATTCCTATGTTGCATAGATGCATAGTGTGAATTACAAGTGTGAATGATAATTTAAGAGAAGGTGGTGAGTGAATATAAGAAGAGACTATCTTGTGCAAGTTGGTGTTATTCAATGTGATTTGCATCTCAAAGTGTGCACCATCATCAAAATATTATGAGTGTTGAAGAGTGTTTGTAGCCAGTTTAGAAGTGTATGAGAGGTATTCAACTACAACTAAAGGTTCACAAGCTTTATTTGTGTAATCTGGTAGGACTAGTGTTCTACTGGTAGAGTTGGTGTTCAATTCATTGTATTAGGGATTGGTGTCTCCAGGAAGTTGGTGCCAATACAATTGGGGATTGGTGTCTCTAGTAGGTTGTTGCCTACTTCATATTGTAAAATTTACTTGTTATATTTCTTCTTTGTGAGGTTGGATTTGGATAGTAGATCCAAGCAACTATTCTCACCGTGGTTTTTCCCATCTCGTGTTTCCAGGTACATATATGGTGTTCTCATGTGCAGATGTGTGTGCTTATGTTGTTACTTGACTATCAATATATGATTTGATTCAAGTTTCATGTTTGATATATGTGTTGAATTAAAAAAATTTAAATTTATTTGATCTACTCATTCACCCCCTCTCAGTAAATTGTGTATCCTTCAATTGGTATCAGAGCCAATTTCATTTGAAGAAGCCTAACAACTTAAGGTAGTTTTAGGATGGCACACTCAGTTGCTCAAGAAGGATTGTCTGCAAATAAAGCACCACCCTTTGATGGATCTAATTATGCATTATGGAAAGTTAGGATGGAATCCTACTTGATGACACTAGGTCTTGATATCTAGATATTAGTTATAGAGGGATATGAGATTCCTGAAAATCCTCTAAGCGATCAGGTCAGAAAGAAGGCTTGTGAAAATAATGCCAAGGCTAGGAACACTATTTTATGTGGATTCTCTAACTCTGAATTTGTGAAAGTGATGCAGTGCAAGCCAATGAAGGAAGTATGGGAAAAATTGCATACCATTTGAAGGTGATGACAAAGTCAAAGAGGAAAAGTTGCAAACTCATAGACCTTAGTTTGAAAGTTTGAAGATGAAGGAAGAAGAAAACATTGCCACATTCCTACTTCGAGTTGATGAGGTGGTAAACTCTATCAGAGGTCTTGGTGAAGAATCGAAATACAACATGGTTATAAAAAAGGTACTTAGATCTCTTCCTAGAAGGTTTGATTCTAAAGTTTCTGCTATTAAAGAAGCTAAGGATCTGAATGTTTTGAAGATGACTAAACTACATGGAATCCTAGCTACTTTTGAAATGAGATTTGAAAGTGAGAATTCTATAAGGAAAGAAGCAACATTCAAATTATCTAAGAAGCAAGTTGATCCAGATTTTGATATTGGATCAGATTTGGAGGAAGCTAATTTTGTCAGAAAGCTACAAAGAGGTTTTGGTAAATATAAAGACAAGTTACCTTTCAAGTGTTTTAATTGTAGTGAAGTAGGAAATTTTATGGCTAAGTGTCTCCATAAGGACTTTAACTATGTTGAACAAAAGTATGGAAATAAATAATTTTAGAAAGGGAACAAAGGTCAAAGGAAACAAAAGAGTTTCTATACTAATGAGGAAGGCTACTCTACTGATTAAGAAGATGAAAATATCTTCAAGGATGAAAAAGAGAAGGTTGTATTCCATAGAAACTATTGAAGAAGATGCAAAAAAATGATTTTGGGAACAATTAGGATGAGGTAGATCTTGTGGAAGAATTGCTTTGTGCTGGAAAAGATATTAAGAGATTGAAGAAGAGAATTGCAGAAGAAGTGAAGGCTAAAGAAAAGGTATCTCTGGATCTATAGAAAGTAGAGAAGATGATTAATGATCTGAAGACTTAGGGAAAAGAAGCAAAAAGGGTTGAAGAATTTTTAACCAGAAGATTGTTGTCAAGGGACAAGGACTGTGAGAAGCTTGAGGCGGAAGTTGTGTCAATAAGAAAGGAGCTTGAGAAGGTGAACCATTAGTTGTAACTAAAGTTTGGAAAGAGTACTGAGACTCTAGCTCAAATATTGGGATGTCAGAGATCTCCACATGTCAAAATTGGAATTGGTTTTGATGATCAAAAGAACAAAGTGATAAAACAACCAATGAAGCCTACTAAAGGGAGACCGAAAGTGACTAGTTTTAGAAGTACAAAGTATGAAAGGGTTATTGCAAGTGATGAAATCAAGACACAAAATGATGGTTTTATCCAAGTTCAAAAGAAGAATAGAAGATCTAGAAGACAAAGATACAACACCAGGTTCAATTATTCTTTTTTTGGTTATTGTTTTAATTGCAATAATTTTGGGCATATAAGACCGCGGACTGTAGAAAAGCTCTAGTAAGAAGGAATGACTTTGTTAGTAGTAATGCACACCTCTGTACAATTTTAACATTGTTTGCTACAAATGCAACAACTTTGGACACATTGCTAGGAACTATAGAAGCAATTTTGTGAGTCCTCCTCTACGGAAAACAAGAAGAAAAGGATTAGAAAGTAGGAGTCACGAACCAAATAAAGTCTAGAAGAAGGTTCCACAAGAGAAAAAGTTAGAGAAATCAATCATTGCTCAAATTTCTCTACATTCTTAGAAAGAGAAGAATATATAGATCAAAGACAATAGATGTTCTAGCCACATGACAGGAGATAAAAGTAAGTTCATGAATTTCAAGAAATTTGAAGGAGGTTCTATGACTCTTAGAAATAATTCTATTGCCAAAATCACTGGTAAGGGTACTTTGAGTCTTGATCCGGTAGTAGGACAAAAACTCATGATGCTTTGTATGTTGAAGGACTAAAGCATTATCTTTTAAGTGCAAGTCAGATGTGTGATAAAGGTTATAAGCTATATTTTAGTGGTGAGGGTTGTGAAATTAGGAAATCAAGTATTGGAGAATAGATTGTAGAAGGGAGCAAGACAAATTGTAACATATATCATCTCAGCGAGTTGAATGGAAAAAACTATCTTATTGTGCAGAGAGAAGAAAGTTGGATTTGACACACAAGGTTGGGACACATTAATTTTGATGACATTGTGAAGATTAGCTCAAGAGGAATGGTCTAGGATATGCCAAAGATTAAGAAGCCTCAATCTACTAGCTGTAAATCATGTGATGAAGGAAAATAGAAAAATATTAGATTTCTTGCTAAGGAGTATTCTATAACAAATCCATTAAATTTATCTATACAAATCTGTGTGAACCTATGAGGACAAAGAGTCTACAAGGAGACAAGTATTTCATGATGCTTATTAATGATTACACTAGAATGACCTGGATTACTTTTCAAAAAAGAGAAGTTAGAAGAATTTGAGAAGTTTAAAGCATTCAAAGCAATAGTTGAGAATGAAACCAGAAGAAAATCAAAGTTTTCAGGTTAGAAAAAGGTGGAGAATTTTCTTCCGATTAGTATTATGAAATCTGTGAAGAACATGAGTTTTAGAGGCAATTTTTCACACTTAGGACTCCACAGCAAAATGGAGTTGTAGAAAGGAAGAACCATACTATACAAGAGATGTCAAGAACAATGTTGAGTCAAGAAAATCTACCAGATATGTACTGGAGAGAAGCAATTCAAACTGCAGTATATATTTTGAACATAGCTCAAATCAGACCAAAGACTAGCAAAAAATCATATGAGTTGTGGAGAGGAAGATGAGCTTTAGTATGACATCTCAAAATATTTGGAAGAAAATGCTACATCAAAAGGGATGAAGAAAATTTGGGTAAGTTTGATTCCAAATCTAATGAAGGTATTTTTCTTGGTTACTCTATGACAAGTAAAGCATACATGTGTTACAACAAAAGGCTGAAGAAGATTGTGGAAAGTGCTAATGTAATCTAGTTGATGAAATAATTTAGTCTACTGGTACTCCAAAAGTAGAAGATGATGAAGAACCAATCCACAACGGTGATGAAGATTCAAAAGTTGTTGCAAAGACTTTGAAAACATATGTTTAGAAGAATCACTTTGAAGACCAGATTATAGGTGATAAAGATAGTGGGGTTTATACCTAGAGGAGAATTGAGAAGGACAAGTAGCAAGTACATTTTTCATTTCTATAAAAAACTGAGTCCGTCCTATAAAGAAGCAAGTAAAGAGAAAGGTTGGATAAAAGCCATGGTGGAAGAATTAAACCAAATCAAGAAAAATGAAACTTGGGAATTGGTCCCAAGACCTAAAGACAAGAATGTCATTGGTACCAAGTGGGTATTTAGAAACAAGCTAAATGAAGATAGAGAAGTGATCCGAAACAAGGCCAAACTTGTGTGTAAGGGATATCCTCAGGTTGAAGGAATTGAATTTGAAGAAACATTTCCTCTAGTAGCAAGATTGGAAGCTATCAAAATGTTTTTAGCTCTATCAACATTCAATAATTTCAAAGTATATTAGATGGATGTGAAGTCAACATTTTTGAATGGACAATTAGAAGAAGAATTCTACATTGAGCAACCAGAAGGATTTCAATGTTCAGAAAATCAGGACTATGTGTGTAGATTGAAGAAAGCTTTATATGGACTCAAACAAGCCCCCAAAACTTGGTATTCAAGGTTGGATAAGTATTTAAAATAAGGGTTCTGGAGAGGAAGTGTAGATAATAATATATATATATAAATAGAAGGTGATCAACTACTAATTGTTGTGGTTTATGTTGATGAAATTATCTTTAGCAAAAGTAGTGATGACATGTGCAAGGTGTTTCAGAATGCAATGTAGAATGAGTTTGAAATGTCAATGCTTGGTGAGCTATCTATCTTTCTTGGTTTACAGATTGCACAATCAAACAAGGGCATATTCATTTCTTAGAACAAGCACATAAAGGAGATGCTAAGTAAGTTCAGGATGAAAGACTTCAAACCAGTGGGTACACCTATGGTTACTAGATGTGAGCTGAGTGAAGATGATGAATCTGCTCTGACAGACCAAACCTTGTATAGATCCATGATTGGTAGTTTGTTGTATGTGACAACATCTAGACCAAATATAATGCAAGTAGTTGGAATGGTAGCTATATTTTAGTCCGCATCTAAGGAAACTCATGTCAAAGTAGTAAATAGGATATTTAGATATCTAAAGGCTACAATGGATTTTGGCTTGTGGTATCCAAAGAGAAAATTTCACTCTGATTGCATACAAAAATGCAAATTGGGAAGAAAGAATAGATGATCAAAAGAGTACAAGTGGCAAAGCTTTCTGTCTTGGTGATAGTTTTGTGTCTTGGTTGAGAAAAAAACAAGACACAATTTCATTATCTACAACATAAGTGGAATACATTGCTATAGGTTCACGTTGCACTCAAGTACTATGGATGAAGCAGAACCTGAAGGAGATGAAGATTCAGTTTGATGAGCCTATTGCTATAGTTTGTGATAATACCAGTACCATACACATTTTAAAGAATCCGGTAATGCACTCAAGGTGAAAACACGTTGCAATCAAGTATCATTTTCTGAGAGAAGGTTGCAAAAGAAGGAGCTAAAGTTGGAGTATGTTGAGACTAAGGAGCGAGTAGCAAACATTTTCACAAAATTGCTTCCTAAGGAGACTTTGAATTTCTTCAGCAAAAGTTGGGAGTTATTGCTTTATCCTCTTGAATCAAGAAGAAGTAGATGCTAAGGAGGAGCTCAGTCTCCTTGTTGCAAGAAGGCATAATGGTCTTGTGGAACATTTTTCAAAAACAATGTGGTATGGACTTAGGGGGAGTTTTCCTGAAGAAGCTCCAGAGAATGCTCCAAATTCCTCTGCATTTGAAGATTTGGTCCTACAGTTTGGAAGTTTGGCAGAGGCAAGTGAGATGTAGGTATGTTATTATTTTCATAATATAAGCTACCATAGATGTTTCCAGAGTTGGTAGAGTGAAGACTATATTCTTATAGTCAAGAAGGTTCAATGAAATGCTTTGCATTTCTCTGCATTTGAAGTTGTGATCTCGTGGCTTGAAAGATGAGTTTATAGGGGGAGACATGCCACTGAAATTGTTGATCTTTGCCATTGATGTCAAATTGGTAGAAAGTGGAACTCAAAATGTTATATCCTCTAAGGGGAGAACTGTAAACTTGCTGGGGAGAAGACATCGATTTATCTTCATGTGTGGCCATCATTTTGCTTTTTTTCATTAATGAAAAAAGGGGAGATAGTTGAACAAAGGTTTTCATTGATGTTAAAGAATATATGGTTAGAGGTGGCACTATCTTTCAAGAGTTCAGTGTGATACCTTTCTATGTTGGTAATTGTACTGTCATATCATTTTGAGTTGTAGATATTTGCAAAAATATATGTTACTAGCTATATTGAAGTGTATGTGGTTTGTAAGTATGTTGTATATTAGGAGTTATGTGTATTATTGCAATATCATGGGGTGATCCCACAATAGTGGGTTACAGTTTTTGGTATATTTTAACATTGAAATGAACATTTTGAACTAAATCTTCACTTTCAGACACCTATAGCTACTAAACCATGAGGAACTTGAAGATGATGCAAACTAGTGATTTGTGACATTTTTTTGTAGATTCTGAATATATTTTTAAAAAAAAATTGTAATCAAATTGCATTTATTTTTCCATCTCCTTTGATAACTAGTTTTTAATAGTAAACACCATTTTAAAGAGTGATGTTTACTGTGTAGCACATAAAATTTTTTCTATGAAGGATAAAATTTTAATTTTTTCGAATTTAGATTTGTAACTATGATATCTAGCTCCTTCATTTAGTTTCATAGCGTTTTAATGTATATTTTTTCTTAATTAAGTTTTGAATTCAAACCAATTACAATTTAGACATAGGTTTACTATGTAGAACATAATTTTTTTTGTATGTATTGGAATTCAATTTTTTTTGTTGGATCAAGGACATCAATGAGCATAGATATTTTTTAGATTTTTTTTGGTAATCTACTACTTTTCCACATGTGCAGAACAAAGAGCTTGATTTTTGGTGAAAAACTATACTTGATGGAGAGCTCGTTTCGAGGAATATAATCCTCTAGCTAGGTTTGTCAAGTTGATTCCATTTTGATCCTCAACCTGAGCCTCAAAACCTAAAAATCTGCATAAAATTGCAGACAAAGGGGGGCAAGGGCAAAAAAAAGGGGGTTCTAATGAACCCCCTTCATTAGAATGGGGGTTCTAGCAAACCTCCCTTATATGGTGCATTTTGGTGTTTATTAGAAGGGGGGGTTCATTCTAAGGGGGTGTATGTCATGCATGTTCAAATGAACCCCCTTCGTTCAAAACCATTTTAAAGTTTTTTTATGGCCGTTTCTAATTTTCTTTTGTGCAAAAAACTGTAACCTGCAATTGTGGGTTCACCCCATGCATTCATCTATTCAGTATGATAGAATTAATCTAGAAGGCTGTACTAGAATGTTTCAACTCAGTTTTGGTTCAGTTTTTCTTAGGTATCCTTTTTGGAGGTGTTGTAGGCTCTGCGGTTTAAGGGGAGAGTATATCTACACATGTTCTATCTTATTCCCGAGTCTCCAAAGGATATGTTTAGCATGCAAAAATATTGAAGTGATAGAAGGTTCTCTATGCCTGTCTATCAACCTGTTGGTGTTCGAGACCTGTGCGGTAAGAACTAGTAGCGTGCGGTATTCAATTCTAGCGTGTGGTGTCAAGATAGGACATGGTTAAGGTTCTTGTGGTAGCGCACAACATCATGTTCTTTTGGCAGCAACATAATTTTATTTTGAACCATGTTACATGTTTTATGTAATTTGAATTTAGGTCCACCGTATGTCGTCTTGGTTATTTGTGGACCCCTGGCCGACATGAAAGAGTGTTAATGCAATGTCATGTATATATTCCTTTTTTGTGTGGATGCATAGTGTGAATTACAAGTGTGAATGATAATTGAAGAGAAGGTGGCGAGTGAATATACAAGGAGAATATCTTGTGCAAGTTGGTGTTATTGAATGTGAGTTCCATCTCAAAGTGTGCATCATCATCAAAAGATTATAAGGAGTGTTGAAGAGTGTTTGTAAGTAGTTTAGAAGTGCATGATAGGTAATCAGCTACAATTGAAGATCTACAAGCTTTATTTGTGTAATCTGGTAGGATTGGTGTTCTACTTGTAGAGTTGGTGCTCAGTTCATTGTATTGGGGATTGGTGTCTCCAGTAGGTTGGTGCCTACTTCATATTGTAAAATTCACTTGTTATATTCTTGCTTTGTGAGGTTGGATTTGGACAATAAATCCAAACAACTATTTTATTTGTGGTTTTTCCCATATTGGGTTTCCACATATATCTGGTGTTCTCATGTGCAAATGTGTTGTTACTTGATTATGAATATTTGTTTTGATTCAAGTTTCATGTTTGATAAATGTGTTGAATTAAAGAGTTTTAAATTGATTTGATCTATTGATTCACCCCCTCTCTTAGTAGATTGTGTGCCCTTCATATAGGTACTTAGACCCTATAAAAGGGTTGAAACCTATAATATGGGCATGTGTCCTATGTACAAGGCCTCACAAGTCCCTACACAAGCCTGTCAAGTACCCTTCAATTTTAAAAAAAAATCTCTTTTTAATTTTTTCTTTGTTGAAACAATACACTATATTTTTTAATTTATTTTTAAAAATCATACTATATCAATTTTGGAATGTTGGCATAGACATAATATTTGACTACGCGAAGGGAATATTCTACGATATGATCTATATGACGGGGGAGGGGAGATTTTTCTCTAATGGCTTTGAGAAAAGTTGTTCAATTTTGATGAATTGACAGTTGACCTTGGGATTTTTGGGTCTTTTGGATGTGATGGAGGGGCCATATTTAACCCAAAATGCTCCAAAATTGCAGCTACCTATGGATCTAGTAACTACTTTTTAGCTTCAAACCCTCATAGATTTGACCTCATATATCCGATTTGGACAAAACAAAAGGCAAGAATGACTTTCTTGAACACCCTAAACTCAATGGTGAGCTTATATTTGCACCAACAAACTGCAAAATGAACTTTGAATACAAATTCACAAAGAAGAACCTCTTAGAATTTGGCATTTCTATCGAGTTTTTTTTATTCTCCAAATCATCATTTGATGCAAGAGAAGAGCGTACTCAACTTTTCAATATCTACTAAGATCTCTCCAAAATGACTAACCAAAGGCACCCACTTGCTCTGATACCATGTAAGAGTTGGGTATGGAGATAACCACCCAAGATCTAGAGGCCAAATGGAAAACACAAAGTGAGAAGATCAATATGACAAGAATAAATTGTATTCCTATCAACAATGCAAATAGAATATGGATATTGGATTATATAATCTGTGAGAAACCCTTGGTTATATAGCAAAGGTGAGACATAGGATTAGACAAGATCATGACAAGTGGTCTTAATCTTATGTCATGAGACAACTAACTCATCAAATATTAAATAACCTAAGAAACAAGTATTAAACGACATGATAAGATCATGTGACACCTAAGACTTCTAGAAAGATTCCTAGGACCTAAGTAAACTTAACATGTGAATAGGACCTACTAGGTGAACTAGTTTTAGGTAAGAAACCTTATTCACACCAAAAGATATGATTCAATATTTGTGGTAGTTGACAAATTTTCTATGATGGCATATTTTATTTCATTTTATAAGACCAATGATGTTCACATTGTAAAGTTGGTTTTAAGAGAGTTGATGAGACTACATGGTCTACCAAAGAGTATAGTTTCAAACAAAGATACCAAATTTGTTGGTTATTTCTAGAGGACCTTATGGAAGAAGTTGAAGACAAATTTAAATTTTAGTTCTATGTGCACCATTTGTAGATTGATGGACGAACAAAGGTGTTGAATAGGATTTTGGTGATTTGTTGAGATTCTTAGTAGGAGATAAGCCTAAGGGATGGGTTTTGATTTTACCACAAACATAATTTGCTTACAATAATTTTAACAATAGGAGTGTCAGTAAATCACCATTCCAGATTGTATATGGGAGTATTCTAAGGAATGTTCTTGAGTTGAGAAAGATGGATAAAGGGGAAAAGAGCAGTGTTGAGGTTGAAGATTTTGTAGGGCACCCAAAGAACTTGCATGAAGAGGTAAGAATCACATCAATAAGATGAATTTTTAGCACATGGCTAAGGCCGATCAAAGGCGAAGATTTAAGGAATTCCAAGTTGGGAATGAAGTCATGGTTCACTGAGGAAATAAAGGTTCCTAATGGGAACACATTACAAGTTGAAAATGAAGAAATTTGGGCTAGGTAAGATCCTAAAGAAGCATGATTCAAAAAATGCTTATGAGATAGAGATGTTGAGTGGGATAAACATATCTCTTGTGTTCAACATTTCCGATTTGACAGAGTATCATGAAGGACATATGGAGGACAAACCAATAAAAAGAATACTAGAATATTTTGACACCTACTTCAGAGAAGGAAGAGATAAAATAAATCTTGGATAGTCATGTGTGTAGAAGTATAAGAAACAGGCAGTATGAAGAATATTTGGTTAAATGGAAATGAAGGCCTATTGAAGATTCATCATGGTTGTCTAAGGAAAAGGTTGACCGACTTGGTTTTCCTCCAACACTAGAGAAGTGATAAGGTCACTTCTCAAATTACCCTGGGTGTTTGATGCATGAACATCTAGTGGTGTAGAGGCAATCTTGCATCACCCAAAAAAAATATTTTTTCCTTATTTTCTTTTTGAGGTTTTGAGTCCCATGATGACACTTAAGAGGTGTAAGACAATCAAAAGTCCGAAAAGGTAAAACATGGTCACTTACTATTTTTAGTAAGTTGACTTTAACAAACTTGTATGGACCTGAAAATTTACCTTAAGGAGTAGAATTGAAAAATGTATATGATGGTAGAAGAATCATCTCAATATCTTGTACTGTTTGGGAGATATTAAAGCTTTTTTCTTGAGAAAATTCTCTAATACAACTCCAAACTCAAACTTGAAACCCTCAGAAGCCTTTGAAAAGCTCAACAATGGATGAAATAATCTTCAAATATTTCAATGTTGTAGATCTCTTTAAGATATTTCCAACGATATGATGTAGGAGCATCCGAGGCGAATATACTATTGGCATCACTCAAGAGCTGTTTGGTTTGGTTTCTATCCATTTATTCTAATTTCAGTTTCATATTTCATTTTTTAATTTTGTGATTGATTCCAAGAGTTCAGTTATTTGTCTTCGATGGTTGATTTGGAGACGATTAGAGGACATGATTGTCATTAGTTGACAAAATGCTTTATTTTGATCCACACCTTTAATCTTGATGGATGAGGTCGATTGATTTTGGGGAATGCTTTGGTTGTGATATCATGAATAAGAAGGGCTATGGACAACAAACATGAGTTACAAAGTAAAATAAAATGTAAAATATGTTATTTTATTCCCATGTCCTCAACGTTTCATTACAAAATGTTGGAAAAATACTTTGAAACATGTGAAGCCATTGAGAAATGAAAAGGCAAGGAAAATATATTCCCAAGAAAGAAACCAAAAGGCAAAAACATAGAGAAGAGAAGGGAGACAACATAGAAGAGGTGGGGGGTTGCATGGCAGATAGGGAATGCAAAGAAAAATGGCAGAGAAATGGTGTTAAAAGTTCATGTAGGTAGATTGGGGAAAAAGTTGCAAAGAGATGATGGGGCAGTAGGAAATAACAATTGTTTGTAGACAAAATTAACACCCAGACCGCGCACCATGGAGTGAAGGCAATAAAATGCATTTGCACGAGAAGAGATAGGGGTGCAAATGTGATGTGTTGCATTTTGGAAAGAAAAACTAGAAGTAAAGAGAGTTTGCATAGAGACGAAGGTGAGAAGAGAGAGATGTGTGGGTGAATAGGAGCAACCAAGCGGTAAAAAGATAATTATTTTCTATTACCGCCTCATGTATGCAATCATTGATGAGTGCACAGAAGGAGGAAGAAAGTTGATGGTGAAGATAAGATAGTGGATGATAGAGAGAAAAAGAAGCATGGTGAAGAATTGATTTGGGAAAGAGAAAACTAGAAGGGATGGCGCCATATTACATGTCCATAAGAACTTGGAATCAAATAAAATGATTGTTGAGACAATAGAGCAGGCCGTGAAACCAAGTGTAGAATTGATCATTGGAGTAGACCAAATTGAAGAAAGAGAAATTGAAAACAACAATAAAAGGGAAACTTGTTGATGACACAATGTATTGCCCTGAATACTAAAAATTCAATAAAATGTAAATTTCAATCCAATTTTTGTGGTATGTCTATAATAACTGTGGGTTGAACTGAGTTTGTTCTTGTTATTCTTGAATTGATTTAAATCGATTTAATTTGACAAATGTAATTATCAAATTTGTATTGGTTGTGAATCATGGAATTTTAATTTGAGGAAAGGAATAACACATAGTTCCACCGAGTTTCGGGGATGGGGACGGTAGGGGGCACGGGGGCGGGGGGCCTAAGTCTGGGGACGACGAGGGGACGGCGGGGGGCGGTGGGGGAGTGGTGCACTGAAATACATATAGTAATTGAAAAAATAGTTATAAAAAAATGTATAACTGTAAAAGTGTAAGGAATAAGTAAATTTTAGAGTTTAAACACATTGCAATGATTTCAATGTTTCATTGAACTAGTGAACATTGAAACAATGAAAATATACTTGTAACTTGTTACTTAATAGACATTGTGATTGGAACGAGAACTAGCTGTTTCATCATTTGAATTTTAAAATTTCATAGTCATGATTCATAATTACAATCAAGTATCAAGTTATCAACACAACAGTGTTCAAACTTCAAACTTCAAAAACAAAATACTAAATACTAAATAGCTAATGGCCTGATGCCTCTAGTGATCTAATCATCTCCAATTCCAATCTCCATGCCAATTTCCTCATCACTAGAACCATCAGACGAGGACCCAAAATGCTCAAGCTCATCTAAACCAATACCAACCAGCCCTGTTTGTGTAGCATCCTCATCTATCTGTGTTGGCTCTTCTGGCTCTACATCTCATCTGGCTACTAGACTCTCCTTGTATGTAGTTGTATTGTGATCAATGAGACATAAGGCACTATGGACAGCCACAAGCTTCTCTGCCCTCCTAGAAGTGAGCCTGTTCCTCTTAACAGAGTGGATGAAGTTATAAGTGGACCAGTTCCTCTCAGAAGCAGAAGAACTAGAAACTTGGGACAAAAAATGAATGGCTAGAGTATTAATCAAAGATCTAGGCCCATGCATAGTCCACCACAACTTGGGGTCCTCCTGTGACATAGTCTTCAAATCTACTTTGGCTACCTCTGAATATCCCCAAAGAGTAGAAAATTTTGTCCACTCAATACAAAGAACGCTGGCCTCTATAGGATCATACATTTTTTCAATGGCCTTCATGAACCCTTCCTTCACCTCAGCATCCTCAATAGGTGTCACTTTTCCAGGACATGGCACATACCACTTTGGATTCAATGTGTAGGCAGTCATGTGTAAGGGAGTGTTGAGTTTCTCCCATCTATGCTAAATGATTGGATAAATATGCTCGGTGTAGAATTGCATTGTGGGGTCCTTCTCTTGCACTTTAGCCTTCATTTGATCAAGCATGGAATCAATGCATTCATATACCTCTCCAAGGGAAGGTGCATTAGAATCCCCAAATCTAATAACTTTGAAGACTAGCTCAATGATGGAGATAATATATTTTCCATCAGCCCAAAAGACATCATTCTTCACCACCTCCTTAACCCTCAATCCCTGCGGTGTCTTCGACTCAGGCCATCTGTTCCATTCTGCTGTCATTACCATTAGTTGCAAAGGCTCTTGCAACTCAAGCATCCTCTCCAAGAGAATAAAGTATGATGCATACCGAGTGTCTACAGGCTTCAGGAATTCCTTCTTGGAGAAGGACCTGAAAAGTGCATGTGAATGATGATGGTTGCAAATAAACATCTGTACATCTCTAGCATCACTGACAATAGATTTGATCAAGCTGATTTTACCCATGTCCTTAAGTGCATTATTCATAGCATGCACACAACAAGGAATCCAAAAAATGTGTCTATAGGCTGCCTCAATCAACCTCCTTGCATCTCTACACACATGGGCCGCATCTGTCACTACCTGCACCACATTTTGTGGCCCAACCTCCTCTATAGCATCCTTGAGGATCTAAAACTGATAATGGGCATCCTTGCTATGCCCTGAACAATCAATAGCCCTAAGGAAATAAGGGCCCACTACAGATATGACGATGATATTGATGAGTGGACGATGCCTAATGTCCGTCCACCCATCCATGACTATGTTGCATCCACTTGTGACCCAGGTTCTCTTCATCTTCTCCATCAAAATATTAATCTTGGAATAGTTTTGATCCAAGATTGTTGTCCTCAATTTATTCTCCCCTGGTGGCACATATGATTGTCCTGCCCTTATTATCTTTGCCACATCCTCCTTATAATAAGGAGAGCGAGCCACGTGGAATGGAATGCCATTGGAAAAGAAGAATTTTCCAATGGCATCATCTGCCTCATCCTTTGCCTGCACATTGAATAAATCTCCTAAAGGTTGTGAAGATGCCATCTTGCATTTCCCCCTAGGCTCTATTGCACTTGGTCTTGAACTGAACGGATTTGGTGGCCTTTGACTCTACAAAGTAGAAGTAGACACTGCTGAAATTTGATCACCCATACTCTTATTTGGCAATGTATCAGATATAGGCACTTCATCCTCATTACAACCCCATAATTTAAAAATTTTAGCCCTGTACTTCAAGTTACCTACCACAACTTTGCATATATCTACACCTTTTCCTCGAATAAGAAGAAAGTGTGCATTAGTTCTTGTAATGCTACCAAACCATGTAAGCTCACACATGTGACACTTCCATAATCTAGTGCCCCTAGTTGTCCCAGGCTTTGCTGCTACCTTGGATGCAAATTGTTTTAAAGGCTTTTTTGGATCAAAGGGGCCCTTGGCCCATTCTTGAAGGAGTTCTGAAGGGCAGCTATTATCTTTACTACCAATGGAACTTGTGGTAGTTTGAGTATTTGAGGCTGAGCCATGTTGTTCTTGTGGTTGAACTTCACCCTAGGCCTCCCCTCCTATTTGAAAGTTAGGATCATCCGATGAATCATTTGCACTTTGAATTTCTGGTTCATCATCACTTCTATTGTGTGAACTCATTATGATGATGATGTTGCGAAAACAATATTAAAAAATAAAAAATAATTAGACCTACAATCAATGTAAAAAAAATAAAATCAGACCTATAAGTATAAACTAAAACTTAAAAACTTGAAAGTTGAAAGAAATCAAAAATGTGCCATGTGGTCTCATGGATTGCAATATTGCAAGATATGCAAAATGTGGAAGCACAGGCAAGGCATGCGAACTGTTTGACTGAATGCATCAAGGGTGGTCTGCAAACTTGCAAAGCCAAAATGTGGAAGCACAAGCAAGGCATGTGAACTATTTGAGTCTTTGACTGAATGCATGATGCATCAAAATGTGGAAGCATAGGCAAGATATGTGAACTGTTTGACTGAATGCATCAAAATGTGGAAGCACAGGTAAGGCATGTGAACTATTTGATTGAATGCATTCATGAATTTTTTTTATTTTCCAATAAATTTTATAAATTTATTTTATATTAAAATATTTATGCCTGCAAAATGTGGAAGCACAGGTAAGGCATGTGAACTGTTTAACACTGTTAAACAATTCACATGCCTTACCCGTGCTTCCACATTTTGTAGGCATAAATAAAAATATTATAATTTTATTAATTTATAACATAAAAATTAAAATAAATTTACAAAATTTATTAGAAAATAATTAAATAAAAAAAATTACATTTTTTAATTAATAAAATTATTAATAAGTGAACTGTTGACTGAATGCCTCAAAGGGAGGAAACTCATGGAATTCACATTCCATGAGTTGTCGTCCCTTTGAGGCATTCAGTCAACAGTTCATTGCGGTGGACTATGGACTGAATGCCTCAAAGGGATGACCCTTTGAGGCATTCAGTCCATAGTTCATTGCGGTGGACCATTCAGTCCACAGTCCACCGCAGTGAACTGTTGACTGAATGCCTCAAAGGGACGACAACTCATGGAATGCGAATTCCATGAGCTTCCGTCCCTTTGAGGCATTTGTTCCATTTCCAACTTCCACGCCAGAGAAACCCTTGCCCATATCAGGCATTTTGAAATTTGAAATGAAATAAATAAATAAAAATAAAAAACAGTAAAAACTAAAAACGAAAACGAAAACCTAATTCGAAAATACCTGGGGTTGAATCTTCAATCCACGCATAGCTTGAACAATGCACTTGAAAGTTTAAACCTTGCGCTTTGCTTCTCAACTTCTAAGTTTTGAGTTCTCCCTTCTCAGACTCTCACGCGAGATGCATAGTCGCAGGGCACACACAGACAGGTGAAGAAATGAAGTGAAACAAAAAATAATAATTTAGACTTGACTTTAGAGTTTAAGTCTTAAAATTTTAATAATATAATATATTATATTTTAATTTATAATAACCAATAAACTAATCATATTAAAATTTTAAACTTTAAATTTGATTGTTTAACCATGATAAAGCTTTGTTTTTTAACTTTTTTTTAAAAAAATCATTATTTTAAAAGGGGGACTTAGGAAACTTGGAGACGCCCAAAAGACTCCAAGGAGACTCTGAGACGCGAAGAAGTCCCCCTCTAAAGGAAACGTTCAGGGGACGGCGAGGGAAGAGGAGACGGCGGGGAGACGGTGGGGGGACGGCGAGGGGACGTTTCCTTGATGTCCCCACGTCTCGGAAAAGTCCCCGTCTTCGAGACGACTTGTTTTTTGAGGGGGACGCGTCCCCGTGGAACTATGGAATAACATTTTCTTGCAATCTAGTTGTTGTGAATTGTGTGTTTTATGGGAAGGAGTTTTTGATGTCCCTTTGCATCATGACATATAATAATAGCAAATCGAATACCCGAGTCAAAAGTTATGGCTCTGGGAAGTTGATCCACCAAAAGTGAATTTCTATAAAATATCTTCCTAGACAAGAAATTGAACGACTAGACTTTTGGCGCCAAAATAAAAGGAGTTAAAATTTCCAAAACATTCTAAAGCAGTTATTGGTGTCAAATAAAGGGTTGAATGGAGGTTATAAGAGGCAACTCCATTAGTGCATATTGTGGCTCCAAATTGAAATTTTTCTAGTGAGTTGATTTTCTTTGTAGTAAGACAAACCCATGTAGTTGTAGCATTGTAATTTTTTAATATAAATTCATTTTCTAGAAGAAATAGAAAGTGTTTTTTTTTCCTTCTTATATTTTCGATGTTGATATCTATTATTGTGTTATGTGTGGATGCTGGGTGGAGTGATCCCTAATCCCCTTCCCTTTAAAGGGTATGTTGATGCTAGCATGTTATCACACTAACATTATCATGGTAAATGTGTAACATGGTGGTTCCAAGATGATGTGATGACTAAGGTATTTGACCACACTAATTATATGTCTAAGTATGCCACATGCCATGTAAAGGTGAGAATCAAATGGAACCTTGTGGTCCTAGTGTGTCATAGGGTTTGGTTTCCAATTAGAAGATGAGATAACTCTATCAAATAGACAAAGGTGGTACATAATTTTTATTAATAAATAACTGATGAGGTATTGTTGGCAATTGATGACCTCATTTCGAGGGTGATACATGTCTTTATTAGATACTTAGGTGACAGAAATGGATTATCCTATTATAAGTTAAATAAACTTAAGAAAAATAGGTGTAATATTATATTTAAGACACAAAATATCCTAGGTGTAATATAATATTACATCAATAGTACAATGTACTATTCATGTACATATTTTGAGGTAAGTTATTTTTTGTATAAATTCAAGTCTAGGTTTTTTTCTTTATTAAGAAAACTAAGGTTAAACACCCCCGTTTACATAAGATCACCCCCTTTTTCAAGTTTGTACTTCTTTTAAAAGGGAGTATCACTTTTCAAAAGTTGCACTCCTTTAATTATAAAGTGCGATGTACCTCTTTATTCAACAAATGTTCTTCCCATTTGTATAGTAGTGCCTTGTAGAATACACAATACTAAGTAAATGATTTTCAACTCTACCAAATGAGAAAACACATCTACCTTTAATTACTACTTCAATAGTTGAACATGCTACAATAATATGCATTATATTAATAAGTAGCTAACTATAACTCCAAGTAAACTCCATGCAAGTACCCAGTTAGTGTTGAGTCATTCACCATCTTAGCATGACATAAAATCAACTTGGAGGACCCTAGGGTTCAATTTTGACTTTTTTTTTTTATAACCAATCTTCAAAGGGCCTATTCTCCCTTATACAAATTTTGATCAAGGTCAACTTTTTTAACTGCGTTTTTTTATGGCTACATAGTGGAAAGGTTATATTTTAGATTTGATGAACCTATTTTATAGGTATTGTACTTATCAAACTTTTTTGTAATGTTCCCATTTTGGACTTTTAGAGCTCCATTCTTATACATATTGAGTCATTTTATATTGCTATATTTTTTGAAAGTGTAGATTTTTTGTATTTTTTACATTGGTAATCATATATCGTGTTCCCATTTTACTTTAGAATTGTACTTTCAACTTATGGACCTTATTTATAAATTTTAAAACTCTTATAAAATGATAAACCAATATTGTATACATATTAATCATAAAGTTCTATCTTTATCCTTATCTTGAGAAGCTATTTCATTGATTAATATAGGTAGGTATGTGCCAAAATATTTGATGGGGATACTTTTTTAATCAAACTAATTTAAATATAAATAATTTGGTGGGTTCAATCATGGCTTATAAGCATATACTCATAAAAATATATAGTTATTATTAGTGACTAGAATTATAAGTCCTCGCAAAAATACATGGAAGAATACTTCATCAAAAAGTCTCTTCTATTATATATCCTCGATCTCATTAATTGGAGAGAGATGAATGGTTTAAAATAATGAATAACTTTGTGGACATCTATGTCACTAATTTTTAGAAGTTCTTACATCACGTAGAGCACTTAAAGTATAATTTTATCATTTGGTCCACTATCTCATAATTTTGTGCATGTATCTATTAGAACCTCCATCTATTTATGATGACTCTTCATTTTGACTTGAGTGGATATCCATTGGAACCCCAACCTACTTCTGATGATTCATTGGTTAACCATTCTTCAATTAATGTTATAGATATTACAATAAAGAATTCTTCACCCTTTCCTATTTCTTCTAAAGAGATAACTACTTCTCCAAAATATTATGATGACTTAAATAAGATCATGCATGCATATTAAATACACCTCATTCCATGCACACTTATCATACCTCTTACATCTATTATGTGAATCTCACCTTTGGGATCTAGATGACACTATAGAGGACTTAGCTTTCCTATTTTATTATAGTTCTCCCATAGCTACATCACCTTGTTTGGATGTAATGGAGTATATAAAAACTTTCATGGTCCCTCTCCTCTTCTACATGCCTTTATGATGTCATATTGCCTCTCTTCTTCATCCTACTCTACAACTCAAACTTTCTACTTTATTTGCCTATGACCTCCTTAAAGATTGGAGGTGACCAACCAAAAGTAAATTTTATCTTCCCTCTCAAGTATGTATTTAGAACCTTATCCCCCACCTATGGTATGACCAATGTCTATATGCCAAATTAAAATGCTTATTCTAAACCTAAAATGACTCAAAAACAACTTTGCATATGCTAAAACTCAAGCCCAACTCCTAGGCTAGAAGCTTCTCTATTCAAGAATTCCTATTGATGATTTCCTCTAATTCTTCCACCATCTACCCTTTCTACAAGAATAAAGTAAAAATTAAACACACACTCTAGTTTTTCCCTTTCACCAAACATAAACAAAGTTCAATCTTCTCCTAGATTCTTGTCATATTTGGCCAAACACTCTCATGGAAGACAACTCTACTTGGAATCAATGTTTCTAATTAGCACAACTTTTGAAAGTTGTAGAGATAGTACCATTAATTATATTTGGAGATTATGGTACTTAGTTATTTTTCCTAATGTAATTTATATTCAAGAAATTGGTATTCTAGCACTTCATTCTACCCCATATCGTAGATATCAAAACTTAGTTGTGCCTTGTAGGAAAAAAAATAAAACCAATACAAATTTAAGCAAGCAAGTTTATTCCATTCATGACCATCTAAAATTTCTACAAAAGAACTAGGAGGGTCATTCCAAGAAGCTTGAGGAGCTCACTATTGAAAGCCGTAACTTGTCCATGATGAAGGCTGTTGTGCATTAAATAGGTTGTATCAATAAAGCTAACTTCCAATGTATCAAAAATATCCACCAAGCTATTAGTTAGATGGACAACTAAATGAATATTGACATTAGTACTCCTATTGTTGAGGAGTTTGAGTGATAGTTTCCCACCTTATGCTTCTTCTCATTGCAATTGTTATAAGTTATCTTTTACTAACAATTCTAGTTGGTTGGCTTCAACACTATGTTGTTTGTTAACTTAGACTTTATTCAAGTAAAAATAACACAACCTTTATCATATGAAAACATTTATTTTATATATTTTAATATAAGACAAGATCATTATTTTGAAAATGTTGAAATTAACATACCCATGCCAATTCCCATTTAGTTTTGGACTAATTTTGATGGAACAACTTAATGCAATTACATGTCAACAAGGGGCACACTCTTGTGCTCAGTTTAGCTTACAACCTAATACTTATGCCTATCCTTTTCATACTCATTTACAAATATTTATGCATTTAACCTTATAACATCCTTATTTGCACACAATACATTCAACATTTACATAACATTTATTGGCCTACATTTGCACCCATATCCACTCATTTGATTGTTATCTCGAAACCAATAGTTTATTATTGTGATTGATTCTAAGTGATGTGAGATTGGCCCTAAAATTTAAGTACATTCAAGTTTGAATTCTAACTTTCTTGCCCGTTTTCACTAGATGTTGAGTGACATTGGATTTACCCCAAAATTTAAATGTTCAAATTTAAATTCTAACTTTCTCGTCCCTATTTGCTAGTTGTTGTGAGCTAACTTGACACACATTTGCACAACTTATTGCTATGTCTTTGTATTTAAAGAACTTCGATGTGTAATCAATTCACATGTGATAGTAAAGAGGAAATCAAGAGTATGTCTAGAGTAAGGAGCATCAATTTTAGGGGCAATTCAATATGGAACTCAAAAAGAATCTCAATGTACATCAAAATCACATTGGTCGTTTGAAAGTCTACACATGTTGTCTACAACCATTTACTTGAAGTCATAGAGCCAATAATTAATGGATGTTTACCTAGGAGAACTTGACACTAGCAATCCAACAACATCCCCAAAGATATCATAAAATACTGCCATCCTAGGAAACACTCAAATATCAAAAAATAGAATGAAGCATTTTTTAGGCATTCACATTCCAGAAGGTCGATCTCACAAATTAGTGACTAATTCCACAAATTAACTATTCCTACTACACTTGAGTCTAATCTCAAGGAGATCAAATTTGATCAAGAGAGATTTCTAAGATTATTGAGAACCTAAGACAATTCAACAAATTAAAAAATATTTATATATTTTTCTCAACATATGAATTTTGAAAAACATTAATATTAATTCTCCATCATCATTCTCAAAATTAAATACCCTATCCATTAGATTAATTTTATCAAAAAAATATTTCAATTTACCAACCCCACTCATATTTGAATTTTGAAAAACATCAATATTAATTCTCCTTCATCATTCTCAAAATTAAATACACTATCCATTATATTTATTTTTCAAAAATAATATTTCAATTTACCAATCCCACTCATATTCACATTTTGAAAAAAATCAATATTAATTCTCCATCATCATTCCCAAAATTAAATACCCTATCCATCATATTTATTTTCTAAAATAATTTTCCAATTTACCAACCCCACTCCTTTAATTAAACTAGAAGCTAATTGTATTGTATGATTACTTGTACGCTTGAAGGAGAGGTCATGAGTTCAAATCTTACAGGTGGTAAGGTATGTACACCTCGTTTGCAACACAATTAGGTGGCTCCTCCATGAAGCACATGGCAGTGACCAAAAAACAGATCACCTTGATATGGTGAATTATAAAAAAATCCATTTCCATTTTCACTTATTGCCTGAAAAAGATTTTATTCCCTTACACTTTACAGCTCGACAAAGCCAAAATTCATTGCATTCAACACGTACAAGAATTCAAACGAGAGGGGCAAAAAGATCATCTCACAAACTTCGACGAGGGAATCGACAAGACTTTGTCTAAAATAAACTAATCTTCAATTACGGAAGCCCCCAAAAACCGATGGATTTAGTGCTCTCACATGGAGTGGCTATGTGATTGGCCCCGCCAAAACCATGACTTTTGAGCCATAACCCCTGAAAAAAGGGTCTCACGTAGTGGGTCACTGCTCATAGATTCGTCCAGGCTGCAAATGTCCAGCCATGCATCACATGCTTACATTATTATTTAACAATGTCTAAAGCTCTCGGCACCTCAACAAGAAATCTGGAACAAGAAAATCATTCAATCACTTGGAACCACTGCAACAATGGCGAAAGATCGCTGTGTGTACAGTTCAATCCTGTGTTATGTAGTCGTAGTGCTTCTTGGGTTGAGTCCCATGGTCGTGTCAACCAAAGATTTACAGCGATGGAATATACTCAGGCCAAAGAGGGCTATGGCAAAATACAGCTTGAAGAACTACTGCGAGAGCTGGAGAATGAATGTGGAGCTCAATAATCTCAGAAATTTCAATGTCGTTCCAGGAGAATGCATATTCTATATTTCCAAGTACATGACATCTACACAGTACAATGTGGATCAAGAAAGAGCAGTGGAAGAGGCGCTTGTGCATCTTACATCTCTCAAATTAGCAGGAGATGGAAAGGACACCTGGATCTTTGATGTTGATGATACCTTGCTCTCCACTCTCCCCTTCTTCAAACAGTACAGCTATGGGTAAATTTGGAGTCCAGATTCATAGAATTTATGCTGCTGTTTTTGGTTTTTGTTTGTTGGTTTTTTTCTGGTTAAAGAGTTTTTGTAAATGTACAGTCAAGTTTAGTACCTTTACCATTTATGGGTTTACCCTTTTTAAAATCAGTTGAGCCTTGGGTTTTTTTAATTAACTTATGACAGTTAAAAGGATCTGTTTGAAATATATTTAAAATAAGAGGAATTCAAAAGATTGTTTTTGTAATCAATTGGGTATGTTTTTGAATCAACGTTTAAGCTAACATTCAGTAATCCATCATCAATTCATCTACTGTGGGATTCAAAAGGTACACCATTGATTCCAGAAGCAATCTTTTGAACACTAAATATACTGTAGAAAACAAATGCCAATTAAAATAAGAAGTATTTTTGTTGGATAATATGTTGAAATATGATATTTTAAAAGAAGTAATTACATAATTTTTGAATCAATCTCATTACCATATTTTATGAACAGTGGCTGATGAATGATCCATTTAATACATATTTATGTAACACAATATCCACTACGAAACTAAAATTTGGTACTTATCTCCAAATAGCCAATTTACACCTTTGCTGTTTACCATTTTATCTTAATTTACAATCTTTGTCAATAGATTGAAGATCTATTCATCAGTTTATTCTAAGTTAGAATCTTTCTTTGTGGGTTTACTGCTTTCATATCATATAATGCCCTGAGATTGAAGATCCTATTCCAATGTTTAGTAAGGAGGAAACCATTAAACTACCAGAAAAAGATCTTATTTTACTTGGCATCTTGCTATTATTATTTAATGGGTTAGTCTTCTAATTCTTTAAATCATTTTTTTTAATTGGATGGTGGGTAGGGAGTTGATGCTTGCTTAAACATAAAAACACAGGTCTATCAGCAGCTTTACACTCGTAGAATAAAAAGAATTCATTACAATTTT
Source organism: Sequoia sempervirens (assembly GCA_007258455.2). Classification (NCBI taxonomy): domain Eukaryota; kingdom Viridiplantae; phylum Streptophyta; class Pinopsida; order Cupressales; family Cupressaceae; genus Sequoia; species Sequoia sempervirens. The sequence goes on along the minus strand of VDFB02134126.1, from coordinate 32,693 downwards.
CTAAAAAGAAATTAGAATATTAAAAAACTGAGAGTTTAAACAAACAGCTGACTCATTCCAATTTATTTGTGATTTAGATTTTAAGAAGCAATGGATCTCTCATATTTTCATAAGAATTAGATTTATTCGTAAGAGGAATTTTTAGTAGTAAAATTAAATGAATACTCACGATTTTCAGTATAGACTGTCATTTGTGATTTTGACTCTCAGAAATGGTGGATCTTATTTTCGAAAGATATTCTATGGAGGCAGATAAAGGGATTGAAGTCTTTCCATTAAGAAAAGCTTTCAAAGAGTTGGGTTTTTAGATTCTAAGGATTTAAGTAAAAAAAGAAATTAAGACATTTATAAGATTATTTTTTCTTTTTTCTTTTAAATTTCTTTTTACTGGAACATTTTTCAGAACATCTGTTCTACTCTTTCGAATATTTTGTCAAACAATTTCCACAGTTTTTTCAAAACGTACAATTTTCTAAACATTTTCGGCACATTCAATTTTGTCAATTTTTCTAAAGACATTTTATCAAACAAATGGCACACTTAATTTTTCACAATTTTTCACAATTTTTCTGATCTATTATCATGCTCTCTTTGTAAGACATTTTGTCAAACAAATGACACACCTTGAACTATCATTTTTTCCAAACATCTATCACTCTTTTGAAACATTTTGTCAAACAACTCTCACACTTTCTCAAATTTGTCAATTACTTCAAGCCAAGTAACTTATCTTGTAGATGCCATCTTCAATGGAAACACACATATAATCCCAGTTGTCATTCTAAAAAAATCAGATCTCTCTCCACATTAGAAGAGGGTTTTGTATTGTCATTTAATGACTGAAAGCTTCTGAACAAGTAAGTAATGAAATTGCTTACTCGTTTGTTTTGTAGCGGGGAGGTTATTGATAAAGCTGCGTTCGAGAGCTGGATGGAGGAGATAAAAGCGCCCGCAGTGGAAGCTGTTTTGCCTCTTTACAATCAGCTTAAGATGAGCGGAGTGAAGATCATAATCATCACTTGCAGAAGCGAACGTTTAAGGGATGTAACCGCACAGAATCTGGTGACGGTTGGATTTACAGGATGGACGCAGCTGATAATGAGGTAGCTACTTCACATTCATCGATTTATTTGCAAATTTTTCAAAAGTTTCTGTTATTCAGTAGGGATCTAATTGATCTTTGAAAGCAGGGGAGATAGCGATAATGGGAAAACGGCTACAAGCTACAAATCTGCCAAGAGGGAGGCGCTGGTGAATGATGGATATCGTATTCTAGGCAATGTTGGTGATCAGTGGAGCGATGTCCTTGGTACTAAAGCTGGGATTCGAACCTTCAAACTCCCCAATTCCATGTATTACTCTGCATAATTTATGTGGGCTCAATATGGGGAACAAGTGAAATCATTTTGGCAGTAGTCCCATCATCAATCCTTCATTGCGCCTTGTTTATCTGTACCAGAATGGAATAAAGCTTCGATCTATGTATGATTGTTTAAATGATGCTTTGTACAACCAGGTTAAGTAGAACTTTAAACTATGTTAAAAAACATGCATTGGACGCGGCTAATCTCTGGCAGAATGCACTTATGTACATACAAAAATGCATAAAAACATACATAATAACATACATAACAAGTGCCACATAGTAGCGAGTACTTGCCTTTGTAGTATTGAAAAAAAAAATATGTAAGTTAAATAAAATGAATAAAATTAAATGTAATTTTTGTTAATTATATATTTTTGTTATTTTTTGTTTACCAGTAAGTTGTTTTTATTTGTTTGGTTGTTAATTATATAAATCTAAAGAATAGTTTTTAAAATTATTTTATATTAAATAAAATATAAATAAAATGAAATAATTAAATGATATAATTATAAGAAAGAATAAAACAACAATTGTTTGAACATAAAAATTATATAATAGTTTTGTTAAATAATAATATGTATACTATTAATATAATTTTAATGTAATGTAATATAAATACAAATATAAAATAATTTGAATATAATATAATATTACATTGATAAAACTTAAAATAATATAACATCATATTAATAAATATAATAAAAATTTACAATACAAATACAATATAATATTTATATAATTTAATTTCATAATAAAAATATAATATTAATAAAAATGAATTATATTATATAAAAATAATTATATATTTAAATTTTAAAAATTAAAAAGATATTATAAATATTATTATTAATTTTTTTTTATATTATTATATTTTTAACAATATTATTTTTTGAGACATGCACTTAAATGCCCGTAAAAAGTGTTAACTACTCATTCATCTCAAAAATCTCAGCTACGATTTTCCATTACAATTGGACCAGTATGTACTTGTTAACAATTCTTCGAATGGTGGGAAGCAATTCAATGAATGTAGGCAAGCAGAATTAACCGTATAACTTGTTTAAAAATTTGAAACGGTCAATATTTGATGGCAAGGATTGTGAGCATAACGGAACAGTGCTGGTGGCTGAAAATAATGTGGCGAGGAAACACGCTCAATGCACGCCATTCAATGCATAGACATTGTCTCTCTTAACACATAATTTGTGGTAGGTCCCACTTTCCATCATTTTGGCAAAAAAGTTAGGCAAAATAATAATACAGTTTCTTTTTCTTTGAAATCGTCAATAACACATAGAAGTTTTTAGTCAATCATATTGAACAAAAATAATTTTTCTATTTTATAAAATTAAGTATTTTACAAGTTAACATTATAAAATTGAATTGAATTGAATTTTTTTTTATACATTGTTTTTGATTGGTTGAAAGCTAACTTATTAATAACTAGTTAATGAGTAAAAACAAAACTCATTGCAATAGTATTGCCTAACGACAAGTACTAATAACATACATGGAAACATATATAACATGATGAGACCGCATAGTGCAGGGCCCGTAGTATGGGTCCTGCCAGATAGATGATAAAAGTGACGGAATCAGCAGACAGAAGGAAACGTCACGGCAAGGAAAGTGAGGAGGTGTCCTGTCGCCGAATTATGCTGGTTTTTTTTGCCTTGTGCAAGAAGCTATCTATTCACCGCGGGCGGGAAGGGCGTTGATGTAATTAACATGCGTTTGAAATTGTAACAAGTACTGTTCTTGGAAAACACTTTGTGTCCTAGGTTTTCTCATTCTGCGGGTTGAAACCAAAATGTTGGAGAGGGTTTTCTCATTTTGTAGGTTAAAAGTGAAACGTTGGAGAGCAAGGGGGCGTTGCAAGTGGGGGAGATGACCAAACGACTTGAGGTGAGGGGTTTTTATGTATGGTTTCATGTGTTTTTGTATGTACATAGGTGCGTTGTTGTTGTGGGTTGCAGGTTTCTCAGTGTTTTGAGAGCCTATAATCTTAGAAAACAGTATGGATGTCTTCAAAAACTTTTGTTATTAAGACCATAGGAATGTAATGAAATGCAGACCGTTTTATAAACACCCATTGACTTCCAACAACCTTTAACACTGTGTTTTTTTCTCTTTCATTCTGTAGGTTGAAAGTGAAAGGTTGGATGGTGGAGTTGCAAGTGAAAGGTTGGAGAGCAAGGGGAAACTAAAAAAACATCTGAAGTGAGTTGAGAGGTTCTAATCATTTGGGTTGTTAGTTGTAAAGGGTTTTAAAACATTATGAGGGTTTTTGTTTATAAATTGTTTTCAAACTTTAAGTGGGTTGTAGGTTTTGTAAAACCCAGTGTTTTGCATCTTAGAATTTTACAAAAGAATATGAATGTCTTTAAAATCTTTTGTTATTTAAACCTTAGGAATGTAATGAAAGGCACCATTTTATAAACACCCATTCTTTTCCAAAATCCATTAACACTTTGTGTTTCACCACTTTCAACAAGTTTAATCATTATTGGCGATAATGGCAAGAAATTGGTGTTCTTCATATTTGTAATGCACATGCACATATTCATATACAAGTTTAAAAACCATGAGTGTTTGGGTATGTTGTGATGTGGGTTGCAGTTTTATAAACACCCAATATTTTCCAATTCATTGCATTGCACATATTTCAAACCGAAAACATTACTTCACATTGCATAACTAATAAGTATATGCTAATAAATAGATGACAAAATTTAAATTACAATACAATTTTTTTACATAGTCAACCTAAAAGCAGTTATGTAGTTACTTCACATTGCATAGGTAATAACTATATCCACAACTATAGGGATCTCCACCTGCGCAACCAAGTACTATTCTCAAATATATTAATTTCTTCATTCTAAAGTGATAATTGCACCTGCCAATTGTATTTTTTTGCCATGGCATTCCATGAGACCACATTTGTTTGAGGTATTTTTTCAGAGAGTTCACTGCCTTGTCTATGAAAGCATAATAGTAAGCAACAAAATAGACAAGGCAATGAACTGTTTGAAAAAATGGCTAAAAGAAATGTGGTCTCATGGTCAATGGAATGCCATGCCAAGCCATAGACAAGGAAATTAACTATTTCTATGTATGATTGCTTATCTATGGCTTGCCACTATGTTTTGGCAGACATACTCATCTCCCACTGTTTTTTCCAAAATAATTGTAGATAGTTAGAATGATAATTGCAGATATATGATGATAATTAGAGTGGTATTTGCAGATGGAGACCCCATAACCAAATTTGGTTAGAAAATGGGAAACACCTTATTTAACAAGCAATGTAGTTTGGCTCGCAGATATATATTGTCATCTTTAGTGGATGTATCAACAATATATTCTGAAACTACACCCACAACTATAGGGAACTCCACCTATACAACCAAATACTATTCTCAAAGATATTAATTCATTCATACTAGAGTGATAATTGCAACTGCCAATTGCATTTGTTTGTCATGGCATTCCAAAAGACCACATTTGTTTGAGGCATTTTTTCAAACAAGTGCACTGCCTTGTCTATGAAAGCATATTAGTAAGCATAATAGTAAGCAACAACATAGACAAGACAGTGAACAGTTTGAAAAATGCCTCAAAGAAATGTGGTTTCATGGTGATTGGAATGCCATGACAAGCCATAGACAAGGCAATGAACTGTTTGTAAGTATGATTGCTTATCTATGGCTTGCCATTGTGTTTTGATAGACATATACTTACCTCACACTATGTTTTCCAACATGCAATCATACAATGCATGTATATTGTTGTTGGAAAACATTGTGTGTTAACTATCAAAGCATAATAATAAATCTAGATTGTCATGGCATTCCAACACAATGGTGATTGGAATGACATGACAATCCATAGACAAGACAATGAACTGTTTCTATGTATGATTGTTTATCTATGACATGCCATTGTGTTTTGGAAGACATATACTCACCTCACACTGTGTTTTCCAACTTGCAATCACACTATCCATTAATATGGTTTTTGGAAAACATTGTGTGTTTACTATCAAAGCATAATAGTAAATTTGGATTGTCATGGCATTCCAACACAATGTGGGTTGGAATGCCATGACAAGCCATAGACAAGGCAATGAATTGTTTCTATGTATGATTGCTTATCTATGGGTCGTTGTTGTGTTTTGGTAGACATATACTCACCTCACAATGTGTTTTCCAACTTGCAATCATATTGTGCATGTATACGCTTGTGGAAAACATTGGGTGTTTACTATCAAAGCATAATAGTAAATATGGATTGTCATGGAATTGCAACACCATGGTGATTGGAATGCCATGAAAAGCCATAGACTAGGCAATGGACTATTTCTATTGCTTGTCTATGGCTTGTCATGGCATTCCAAGACCATGGTGTTGGAATGCAATGACAATCCATATTTAGAATTATGCTTTGATAGGTTTTTTCAACAATCCATATTTACGATTTAGTCATGGTGTCGGAATGCCATGACAATCCATATTTATGATTATGCTTTGATAGATTTTTTGCAAGCATGCGTAGCTTGTTCAAAAGAACCTATTTTAATCTTTTAGCCATAACAACAAGGCAATAAACTATTTGATAAAATTCTTTGGTAGACATGTATGAAAAATGTGGTAGCATAGTGAACTGTTTGATAAAATGCTAGAAAGAAATGGGGTCATGTGGTGATGAAATGCCATGATAATCCATATTGTTGCCTTGCTACTATATGGATTGTCATGACATTCCATCACCATGAGACCACATTTCTTTGAGGCATTTTATGAAACAGTTCATTGCCTTGTCTATGCTACCATATTTTTCATACATCTCTACCAAAGCATTTAATCAAACAGTTCAGTGCGTTGTTGCTATGGCTAAAAGCCTAAAACAAGTGCTTTTGAACAAGCTATGGATTCTTGGAAAAAAATATTAAAGCATAATAGTAAAATATTGAACATAGTAAACCTATTAATAATAATCCAAAAATCCAATCAAGTACCCCTTAAAAGATAGTTTAATTATACTCAAGCTTAGAGTAGTCATCATGATAATGGGCAACTTCCAAAGCTTTGAAGGTTAAACGTGAATAAGGAGAAGCCTATATTACTGAGATTGAGACTTTTGGACAAGCATATGAAGATACACAAATTGAAAACCAATGATTGCTTCAATAGGTTATAGAGAGATGGTTATAACAACAATCTAGTATATGAGAAGGGGCATGAAGCAATCGTGGATAGTGATAAATTCATAAAGCAACCAAGAGTTGTAGTGAAGTATCTAAGGTAGAGCAGACCTATGACAATGGTATGTAATGAATAGTCATCATAAGAAAAGAAAAAAAGGAAAAGTTAGTAAAGGAAACCTTTGACAATCTATGACAGTCCCTTATGATGACAACAATGAAAAGAGGGCATGCCTTGCTTCCTAGGGTAATCCTATCAATGAAATTCATTTTGGAAATCAAAAGCACAGAATTTTATTAGATAATAAAGTCAAGTACAATATTATCCTAAAGGTGAACATAACAAAAAGAAATGCTTGATGGAGTAACAACCTTAAGGACAGTCATGAGAAGCACTCTTCATCATCAAAGGTGTATGGTCAATGAGATGAAAAGAGTAAATGACTATGCAATATAAAATTATGAAAATGGAAAGTCAGACCTATGATAATGGTGTCATATGGCTATTGAAAAGTTAGTTTTTCTATAATAACAACAGTAGCAGTCAAATAATGATGTTGTCAATCCCTAAAAAGGAAACTAGGGTAGAGTTTGAGAAGGTGTTAGGTGAGGTTTTCAAAGAATAGTTAAGAGACAACCAAATCATAATGGTTGGCTCTCAAAATCAACACGACATTCACTATCCTCAAGGACAAAAAAGGAGAAAATTAAATGTAAGCCATGGGATAGTCATTCCAAAAGGATTACCACCATGATAAAGGATAATCATTCAACTATCAAAGATAACATGTCATGGGTAGTGTTGAAAGCCAAATAGGAAGCAATGCAAAGGCGTAATATGATACAATGGTATGAATGAATAGGTATGCCAATGTTCAAGAGTGAAATGATAGAGTATAAAGAAGAAAGGAGATAGATGAATACAACAACACATAGATAAAACAATGGTTTTGAGAAGGACAGTGTCATAGAGAGGTTTGTTATATGACAAACAATCTTAGGGAAAATGAAATGGGGATGAGCAGTCATAAGATAGAGAGACATATGACAGTAAAAGGGGCATGAACATCCATCAAAGCATAATATAAAATCAAATTTTTATCAAAGGTTGCATTTACAAGTGCCCTGGTAGACTTTTGGAGTAACTAGTAGGGCCAACATTACATAAGTTATTGACTTGCTAAGCCAGTTAAGCCAAGGAGTAGGGCTGGTTGCTAATGAGTTTAAAACCCTCAAGACACAACTAAAGTGCCTTTCCACCAGTTACAGTAAGTCACCAACCAAATATAACAAAAATTAAACCTGTTATAAACTTTGCATAATGAACCTCATTTAGGGTTTAAGAACAAACTTCCAAGCAATGAAAGAACCCATAACAACTTCAAACAAATTCAATGGGCTTGAAAACATGTAATTGATCTGTAACCTTTGATTCTGACCATATACCTTTGATGTAAAATATTATGCTTTTGACATTGGTTTATATCCTTGTAGAAGCATGAAGATCTCATCAACAAACACCAATCATGTCTTTATGCCAAAAACCTATCCACTGAATACCTTTGAGTCACAACATCAAAATGTATTAGCCATCAACAATAAAATGTGAATGATGAATGTGCAATGAGTACTTGTTCAATACCTCTGACTTTGTCATGAAACAACTCTTGCAAACTTTTGCAACAACTATCAATACCTTTTGCACCAACACCATGTGAACAAGTAATGAATGAACAACAAGGACTTTGACATGAATATCAACAACCACTTTGGCTATAGATCACCAAATGAATGAATAATCACTTTGAAACCAATCCATGACAACACAATGAAGAAACTCACTCTGCATGTAGTTGGTATCAAACACCTTTTGCTTTACCAACTCTATTTACCTTTGACATCAATGACAAACAACATCAACATAGACATGTATGGAAAATGTTGAAGTATACATAAGACATGTGGTCTGTTTGATGGCATACGGCCTCAAATTTGAAGACAGTTCAAGGAAATACCCAAATATGGTAGAATCTGAAAGTTAATGACCAATAAGTTGTGAAGGTGTTAATCATGTCAAGAATACAATTGCTAACCTTCTAATAGACAAGGTAGATAGTCACTATTGGTGGCAACTAAGGTGTCTTGACAGTGAGAAGAGATGACTTATATGTCAGCCCTAAGACCTTGAATCAAGGATGAGAATTTTAAAAGTGTTATATAGACCTAATCACAGTCAACAGATCTTCTATGAAGGTTAGGGTAGCAACCAATAGCTAATAAATGAAGAATGATCATAAATAGCAGGATTTATATATGCCATATGGAAGAGAAAGATAGGAAACATGCTCCATTATCATGCGCCAATAGTTTGAAAAATAATGATTAGTTAAAAGCATTTAGAAAGCATGTAGGAGCGTATTATGGAATAGTCAAGGAGTTTGGTAGCAGTTGGGACATCAATGAGTAGTTTGAGATTTCTAAGGGAAATGCAGAAGCATCTAGGGGAAATTCAACTTCTTTCACAAATCTAGAAGCCTCATCCCCAACTAGACCACATTTCAACAAGCCGAAGAGACTAAGTCAAACAAGGAAGCTTCTTTGGCATGCGAAGGAGGTTGGCCTAATTTTCAGCCTTCTAACTTAGTCAAAAATACTTCGTATATGCTCTCCTATGGTTGGGATTACATATAGGACCCCCAAGCTAGAATTTTAACTTAGCCCTTTCATATTTTTTAGTTGCTACAAGTAGAAAACAACATTGTAACTCATACGTTTGTCAGTCACAACAATTGAAAACAATTTTGTAACACTTTTCAAGCAAGAAGAGACATCTTTCAAACTTCTATATGGACATGTTAACACTTGAGATTTGTAAACACCAATTGTAAACCTCAATTGTGTCTAGGAGCTAGAAGATAATGTATACACATAAAAATGGTCTAGAGAATTTAATTAGTTAAATACGATTTATTTGATTAATTAATCTTAATTCATCTACTTAGTAAATAAATAGAAATATTTATTTATATTAAGTTCACTTTTAATTCTTTTATTTTCCTCTTAATTAAATAAACAAAATTAAATACTTTGTTTTATTTAATTATTATCATTATTATTTCTTCTATACTTTATCTATTAATTCTATCTTCAATTAAATATACAACTTCAATAAGTTTGTGTTATTTAATTATCTTATCATATTTCATCTTAATTAAATAAAGATACCATAAAGTTTTATTTAATTAACCATATTCCTCTTTATTAAATAAGCAAATATCAAATATTTGTTTTATTTAATTAAATCTTCCTATTTTTCTAAAATTGAATAAATCAAATATATTCAAATACAGGCATAAAGCAATATTCCTCTATTTACTCACCAATAAAATTAGATTTTTCAAATCTAATTAATGTAACTGGAATTCACAGGAAAGCCTCGGGGACAAACTTGTAGGCAATTCTCTCAATCTTCTTCCTCTGATCTTTCCTATCATCTTGCCTGGTGTTTTCATGGGGAGGAACAATCCCCATGATCAACTCCAACTTCTCATCTCTCACCATTCAAATCTCCAGATTGAATCTCAGCCTTTTGTTGTGCTACCCCTGTGCAAATGTGTTGCCGAAAATCTATATATATAGCCTTCTAAAGCATGAAAAAGACCCCGAGAATTATCATCCTTTATGCAAACTTACTCTACAGGAATTAGCACTCAAGCATCTTAAGCATAACATCAACATTTTTATCAATAAGCAATAGCATCATAGCATCATAGCATCATAACATCAGTAGATTTATCATTATTTTTTACTGTAGCTTCCATTTATCAGATTTCATGTCAGAATAGTTTACAGTAGCATTATACCATTAAGAAATAATCAGTAATCATTGAATCATGACATTTAGCATTCATTCCGTTCTCTAGATAGGCATTTTAAACAGTTATGGTGCTTACAAATCTGAGAGCCTCTGTAACTTGATAAATCTTTGGAGATAGGAGACAATGGGATGCATTCAAATTAGATTTAAAAATGAACACCATGTCTTTTTGTGAAGCAATATCTTCACTGTGAAGCAACATCTTCACATAGAATTTTTTTCGTTTGGGCTCTAAAATTGAACAAGTGATTTCTTTGTTTGTGTGGTGATAGGCATATGCTCTCCCCTTAACTAGGTGATCAAAAATCCAGACTCATCCTTTATTTCATGCATTTTCAAGTTTTGTTAAAACCTTTAGAAGGCCTACCGTAGTGGGAAAAATTACTCACCCTACGGGAATGACCTAAGTGGGTTCAAACCAAAACTAGGTTTTTCCACCCCACTATAAAATTTAAAGCAAATTTGGGGAAACCCTTTTTTTTTGGAAGTGTGCAAGATAATTATCCCCGAAACCTTTGTTCTAAAGGTTGGGAGATCTCCTGAGGGAGTTTATCACTTGCCGCTTTGAACGGAAACCTTTTCTAAGAACCTAGTGTAGTATCCAATCGAGTCAGTAACCAGACATTATAATACTCACAGTGCAAGGAGAGGGAAGAATCTACCCCTAAGACACTTGCCATATAATTACCAAGGATTGTTTGCTTAGGGGATCGAGAAATCTAACTTTAAGTACGCACCTGGAAAAGACAAAAAAACGGGCACCCTCTAGGGGGTGACACGGCTATGTGAGTCAACACAATTTTAAGATGTGGGTTGTTGAGTATAACAATGACCTTTTGACTATTAAGAGTGAGTATGTATGAAGTGCTTTATTGTTATCAAACCAGTGAAAATAGGACCATGCATGGTTCTTTTGAACATTCACTATCTGTTTAAATTACAACTCTAAAAATAGTTGTCTACATTTGATTGTTGTGTATTCCAAAATCATTAAAATTCAGATAAAAGATCATCCTAAAAAATACAACAAATTGGACGGAATCAAACTGAGAATATATGATTAGAGATTGGAAAACCACTAATATTGTCAAAAAATCTTTTACCAGGAGAATTAGAAAACCAAAGATACCACTTAGTTACAGACACCTTTTGCAAAGAAGACATTTCTTGTATCAAAATAGGAAGATTTTGCTTCATCATAGAACATTCCTCCATAGGTTTCATGATTTTGCTAGGGGTTACACTGATGAATATGCTGTAGAGCCCTTGAGTTCACAAGCCTATATTCAAAGAAGTGCTCTTTCATAGGAACCTAACCGTAGTCAACATATTCATCAATCTTCCATTCCACAACCTGCCATAGAATAGTCCACCAGACCTGATCAGATCTTACAATAGACAAGTCTTTGGAAACATTAAGTTTGACATCCAAAATCAAGGAGTTACCACCACACCTTATGACCATTTGGAAGCCTACAACTCCCATTCAACAACTAGGCCTTATAGCACCTATCATACAACCTAGCCTTATACACATTGAAAATGGCCAAACCAACATCATCAGTAGCTTGAGAGCATTCATTTTTGAAGAAAACAAAACACCCCATCAATCTCTTACAACCTCCATCATCCTGAATGAAGAAGAAGAAAAGACAAACATAGCAGTAGGAAGACCCATGTTACTACCTCTTGCCTAGAAATAGGTAAAAATGGCATTACAATAAGGTATTGAAACCATCATACAACATACCTTATGACCATTTGGTGACCTACAACTCCCATTCAACAACCAGGGCTAACCACACCAATATTTCAACCTGGTAATGTACACATTGAAGGCACCCAAACTAACATTATCAATAGTTTGAGAAGATTTATTTTTGAGAAAATGAAACACCCCATCAATTTCTCACAACATCCATAATTTTAAACAAAGAAGAAGAGAAAGCAAACATAGTAGCTGAGAGACCCATATTACCACCCCCTGCTTGGTATTAAAAAAAAACTATAGCGCTTCTAAGAAATATTACAACGCTTTTTTCAACAACAAACCAAACTCTGTCGGTGATCAAAAAGTATCATAGCACTTCAATAGATTGTTCTAGCGCTTATGCGCTATATTTTAGTGCTTACACAGTAAAAAACAACGCTTTTGGCATCTGTTTCAATGCTTTTGATTAATTTTATAGTGCTCTGTCATTATCAAACATTACCAGTGTCAATTACCAGTCAGTATTTTAGCACTTTTGCGCTCTATCTTAGTGCTTCTGATTTATTTGACAACACTTTTACCAATAAATTTAGTGCTTCTGAATTTTGTTTTAGCACTTCTGACCTCTGTATTAGTGCTTCCATAGAATGGAAAAATAGAGAACCTTTCAAAACAACTGTCAGATATATTGACATCAGAAACACATAATTTTACCAGTCAGGAACATTTCACAGATCAGACAGTGTCCTAAAATCCTAAAAACCTAAAACAAAGTAGGTTCTTGCAAGTCAAATTGTTTTCAAACATAAAACCCATATCTTGCAAAATACAAAGTGACAAATTATCAAAACAAGTCTAGATTGTTGAGTCAAGTTTCTTCATCAGGATTCTAACATCCTACCATCACGAAACAAGAACTTAGTAATCAGGTTTTTAACTTAGCCTCATCAATAGAATACATCATTCTATTTGGCTTCGTTAAAATCAAATTGACACTAATCCCAACACAAAAGATCCAAGTTTAGTGGGAACAACCAAAACTTGTATGCCAATCTTGACAAGGTTGCAAAAACAAAAACTTAGAGAGAAGGAAATTGAAAATCCAATCATGACTGAAGAAAACCCCTTTTACCAATTCCAACAAAATAATACCAATGAAATAATTCAAGAGGGTATACAACAAGCTCAACAAGATCCAAGTTTTCATAAATTTATGGAAAAGGTCTTAGAACAAGACATGGAGAAATATCTCTTGATGTTAGTGGAGTTAGGTGCAAAACTACCAAAGGATTTTGACATGAATTGATTGAAGGAAACACTACGAACAAATGAAACAAAACCACCCAACACACAGGATACAGATCAAGTGGTTGCTTTAACAACACAAATGAAAACTTTGTAGGAACATATTCAAAACATGCAAACAAGAACCACAAAAAGATACCTATTAAAGGAAATTTTTCCTTACCCTTTTCATCCATGTGTGGATATGATACCTTTCCCTAGACATTGTGAATTTCCTAAATACAATAAATACAATGGTAAATCAAACCCGATTGACCATGTAAGGGAATTTAAAACAATGAGCCTCGAGTTTTCACAAGAAGATACTTACCTCATGAGGTTATTTCCTAGGAGTTTGGGAGCCCATTCCATGGAATGGTTCTCCAAGTTACAACCAGGGATTTGATCCTTTGAAGAACTAGTCAAGAAATTCATTTCCCAATTCTCTTTCAACATACAAAACGACATAACCATAAAAGATTTGTATAACCTGAAATAGAAAAATCGGAAGACATTCCTATCATTCTTACAACGGTGGAGAAAGTTGTTTCCTAGATATCCTCGATCTATACCTAAAGAGGAGTAGATTGAATTATTTATAGACAAGTTAAATGATCAGATGAGTTATAGACTCGAATTGCAATGTCCCCCAACATTCGAATAAGTAATCAGAAATGGGCTTAAAATCGAAGAAGCCCTAGTCAAATGAGGAGTGATTAAACACTGCAATCATACACCAAACAACTCAAATCACTATGGAAACAACGACAAGCCAAAATTTTGGTATAAAAATAGAAATACTGGAAGCACTGATGCTACAACTGACAATACAACACCAATATTCAATTTGACAACAACAATTGTCAAAACAAATGAAAATGAAAACCAAAACAACAATCAAAACACTAGTCAAAACAATAACACCAACAATGGGGAATCTCGTCCATCATATCAAAGACAATCCAATCGACGAAGATTTACCCCATTAGGACAAACTTTGGAATTAGCAATGAGAGAGCTCATTGCAAATAGACTTATCACTCTACTAGAAGCCCAAAATTGGGAGCCGAAGGTAAAACCATCCTAGTGGAACGATGCTAATTATTGCAACTTTCATAAGAATAAGGGACATAAAACAAATGACTATATGCAATTAAAACAGTTGATACAAGACTTAATTGAAGTGAAGAAGGTGTTTGTTGAAGGTCATCAAACAAACAACAATCACAGTGCATTTACAAATCCATTACCCAACTATGAAAAAGGGGAGTCTTCTTCAAGTGGTAAGGGAAAAAGCATAAACTATGTCTATGAAACCATAATTATTTACCTTTCTGAGGTTGAGAAAAATGACAATGATAATCAATCACACAACACAAACATCAATGACATTGAATCCCTAAACATGATACCAAGCACAAACACATCGGACAACCAAATCAATGTCTTAAAGATCAGGGAAACACAAGACAATCAACCATTTAATGTAACAAAAAGGGGGCAGTCCAAAATGGTACTAAAAGGAGTCTCATCTAAAAATACTACTCCCTCATTTGATCAATACAATATCGTGGACCAATTACAAAAGATACCTGCACAAATATCCATTTTGGAACTTCTCAAAATTTCACCATCACACAAAGAAGTTCTGGAACAAGCTCTAGTAGCTACAACTGTGCCCAATAATTTAGATGTTTGTCAATTCCAAGCCATGGTGGGACATCTTACCACACCTCATTTTCTATCGTTCTTTGAACAAGACGACGTGTCATTAAATCACCCACACAATGCAACCTTGCACATAGAAGTTCTAATCCATAAAAACACGTCAAGTGTGTCTTAATAGATGGTGGAACTGGATTAAATATTTGTACTTTGAAACTAATTCATGCACTATGCTATTCTGACAATGCCATTGATGACAAAAGAAAGATAACAATAAAGGCATATGATGATGAAGAAAGGTCTTCCAAGGGGCTGATTGTACTCCCAATTCAAGTAGGGCCGATTGTCAAAAACATTGTCAAGTGTTGGAAAAGGATCTCACATTTAACATACTCTTGGGTCATCCATGGATCCATGAAATGCAAGTGGTACCCTCAACATACCATCAATGTTTGAAATTTCCAGTCAATGGACAGGAGGTTACAATATCAACTGACAACAATAATCCACAAACTTGCAACATGCTACAAGAAAATCAATACACTTTGATACCTTACAATAGGGAAGCTAGCACATCTGCTTCATCTAGTTCATCTAGTGATGAAAGACACAAAAAAAATTATATCTAAATGGGTTGAGAAGAAATATCAGGTAAAATAAACAACTATTGCGGACACAATTTTATCAAACACAAAAATATCTATAAATGAATTATCACAACAATTAGTAGACAAGGTCTAATTGAAGGACAAAGGCTTAGGAGAATATTCCCTTGAGCAACCTTTGTGTCTATCACAATTGCTACCATCACCAAAATCCTATGGACGACCCACATCAAACACACCATGTTCCTCACAACCAATCATACCTCTTGATGAAATATTTGTTAAAGTAGGTACCATTAAAGATGAGTCAGAAGACAAAGCCATTCTTAATTGTCTATACAAGGATGAAGAAGCCTCAACATCAATGAGTATCAGCATCAAAACCAATCAGTATGGAAAAGGGAAGGCTATCTATGAAAAAATGGGGTATGAAGGCCAAGGACCAATTGGAAAAAGAAAGGAAGGTATTATAGAACCTATTCAACCTCTAACACTGCAACCTAAGGACAAAACAAGACTAGGCTATACAGGGGAATCAAAGGAAGAAGTAACTTAGAAAGTGGTAGAAAGGATTCTACAAATGAGAGATGGTTCTGACACATTTTCCAATGAATATGAATAGGATCATTTATCTGCTACATCATATATTGACAAACAAATTGATGTCATTCAAACATATACACCCTTATGAGAGGAGGGACAAAGTTCAGGGAATAAACCATTTATTATGGGATCTACAAATATTGATGACTCAAGCAAGGACGATCAGACATCAAATGAGACAAATGACTTTGAGGTGAGTACTATCATAGACCTCAGCCTTCCTATCAACAACTTTGACCACCTAGCTATCAGAACACTCACAGCTATTGCCCTTACTCAAACATATGACTTATTACCCTTGAGACATCCTGAACTTATTGATTGGGAACCCACTAAACCTATTCATTTACCAATCTTTTCAAATGATGATTCCATCATAAACTATCTTTGTAGTGAAAATTTTGGTACAAGTTCTATCCATAACACTCATAGCGATGCTTCACAATAGGAGAGTGCCAAATCTTCCAGTTGCAAAAATAACAACAGGAAAAATAAATCTAATGTCGAAACCTTTCTGAGGCAACATTAGATTTTGAAAAAGAAAAAATAAAGAACGATCCAACAAAGAAAACCTTTCTCGAGGCATTGAAGGATGGAAGAGATTGACACTCTCCTAGAGCATTACCATGACAAATCATCAATACCGTAGAACCGGCTCTAAAATCAACTCAAAAGACAAAAATCTACATCGCGAGTCCATGACAAAGCAGGAGAAACTGATATTCACCAAATTCTTTGAGGAGTGACACATCAATTTTGCATGGTCTTATTCTGATATGCCAAGATATAATCAAATTCTCCTCATGCATCATCTATCACTACCAAAAGGAATCAAACCAGTCAAACAAAAATTGAGAAAGATGCATCCTCACATCACACTGATGGTTAAAGCTGAGTGAAAGAAATTATTGGATGCAAGATTTATTAGGTCCATAGATTATGCAGAATGGATCTCAAATATTGTGCAAGTATGAAAACCTGATAATAGCATCAGAATCTGCATGGATTTTAGAGATTTAAACAAAGCATGCCTAAAGGATGATTTTATTTACCCAACATTGACATAATTGTTGATCTAACAGTAGGACATGCCATGTTATCTATAATGGATGGCTTCTTAGGGTATAATCAAATAAAAATAGCACCTCAAGATCAGGAAAAGATGACATTCACTTGTCCTTGGGGTACATTCTGTTGGAATGTCATGCCCTTCGGGTTGAAAAATGCAGGTGTGACATATTAGCAGGCGATGACCACTATTTTCCATGACATGATGCATACTTTCATGGAGGATTATGTGGATGACATCTTAGAAAGATCATACACTAGGGAAGGACATCTGGAAATTCTTGATAAAATATTCACTAGACTGGAGAAGTTCAACGTTAGGTTGAACCCAAGGAAATGTGTGTTCAGGGTAACATCATCAAAACTCCTTGGTTACATAGTATCAGAAAAAGGTATTGAAGTAGATCTAGCTAAGGTTAAAGAAATAATGAAGATGCCACCATCTAAAAATATCAGTCAATTACGGTCCCTACAAGGCAGGTTACAATTCATTAGGAGATTTATCTCCCAACTGGCAGACAAAAGTCACCCATTTAATCATCTACTTCATAAGAACGTTTCATTTAAGTGGGATCATGACTGTGAAACAACTTTTATCCAGATAAAGCAGTATTTGGTGTCACCTCCAATACTCATGCCACCCACCGTAGACAAACCATTGTTACTATACATCGCAACAACTGACATATCTTTAGGATCTCTATTGGCACATGATGATTCTAAAGGAAAAGAACAAGCTATATACTACATCAGCAGGACTCTCAACAGATATGAAATAAACTACACATTCACAGAGACAGCTTGTTTGGTAGTAGTATTTTCAACCCAGCAGTTATGACACTACATGTTGACTCATACAATTAGGCTCATAGCTAAAATAGACCCATTGAAATATCTACTCAGTAAAGCTACTCTAACAAGGAAATTAGCAAAATGGGTCATGATCTTGAGCGAATTTGACATCCACTATGTCAACAGGAGGGCCATAAAAGGACAAGTAATAGCGGATCAACTAGTTGAAGCTCCATTACATGATCATCATCCAATGAATATTGAATTTCTAGATGTGGACATCCTAAATATTACAACACAACAATGGTGGCTCTATTTTGATGGATCATATACACAAAGAGGGTCTGGTGTAGGAATTCTATTTGTCCTACCTCAAGGACACACCATACCAAGATCCTATAGATTAATGTTTCCATGTACCAACAATGTGGCTGAGTACGAATTATTGATTATCAACATCAAAGTAGCTATTGAATGGAAAATCACAGAAATGCAAGTATATGGGGACTCACAACTTGTCATATATTAAGTAAATGATGAGTGTCAGACCAAGGATGAGAAGCTCATGCCATATAAGCAAATGATAGATGATCTTAAAAAGTAATTCATAGATATCAAGTTTGAGCAAATACCAAGGATAAGGAACAAAGTTGTAGATGCCATGGCAAAAATTGCTTCCCTTTTGTAATTACCAGAAAAGCAAGGTCGTTATGAGTTTATGGTGGAACAAGTATCTAACCCTACATATGATAATCCTGATGCACAAACCATATGCCAAATAACTAACACTCAAACCTCACAATATGGAGAGATCTATGCTTACCTCAAAGATAATATTCTTCCTCCTGATCTCTCTAGAAACCAAAAGTGTAACTTTATCCGTCAATCCGTGAGACATACATTAATAGCTGGCATCCTTTACCGTCAAGGTCTAGATGGTACTCTTCTTAGGTGTCTAGAACATCACAAATCTGAAACATCCTTACGAGAGGTCCATGAAGGTATTTGGGACCCATTCAAGTGGGCTAACCCTAGCTAAGAAACTCCTCTATTTAGGGTATTACTGGCCAAACATGGAGAAGGAGTCCTATCAATATGTTAAAAAGTGTCAGAAATGTTCGATTCATGGTAATCTAATTCATGCTCTAGCACAAGAGTTACATCCTTTCACATCAACATGGCCCTTTTGTTAGTGGGGACTGGACTTGGTAGGAAAAATAAACCTGTCTTCATCCAATGGATGCTATCATCACAATAAAAATATTTTACAAATGGAGGAAGCGTTCATTGATAACAAACATGGTGGTGAAAATCTATCTTTCTTTTTATACTCCACCATCTCATATGTTGGTACGCATACCTTTTATTAATTATTATAGATGTTATAGCTTCTTTAAAAAATTAGATTCAAGAACGTGGAACAATTCCATATCCAATATCATTTCAACACCATACTATCCTCAAGGAAATACAAGAAGAAAGCCTCAAACAAGACAATTTCCAAAATATCAGTAAAATGATAAACGATAAGCCGGATTTTGGATTTAAATGTTTCAAATAAATCCTACACTATGGGCCCAAGACTAAAGCATCAAAACAATAACAAGAGATACAATGGCATTCTGTATGATCACAATATCTTACCCATTAAAGCGAGAAAGCACTATCACTTTGAAGTCTATTAAAACAATAACACAGCATATGAAGATTGGCCCAGGCTAGAAGAACTTGAAATTACTTTATTAATGTCAACAAGCGTCAACTGGCCTGAAGGTGTACTAGAAAAACGTCGTGTTACAACTATAGGGTCAAACTCAGGTTCTCTGTTGAGACCAAAGGAAAACCCTAGTGATAGAGAAAAGAAAGCGTCGAACCTAATTATTAGGTCCTTTGTATCATAACAATGGGCGACAGGGAGCATACCATCTTCATAATTCATGAGTGAACTTACTGGGGCCCATCTCAAAAGTCATACCCAACGCCCAGCATGAGTTGCTCGGTACAATTGATAAGAAAACTCGGAAAATAGGTGTCCTGGTGATGAAAACAAAATACAAAATCAAAATAAAATACAGGCAATAAACATATAGTGAAAATCGAAATGCCATTTGTATCCAAATAAGTCATTTATTTGGACACATGCGGTCGTTGGTTTCTTCACCATCATCATTATTTTGTATCTATTACTTCATCATATCATGCATGTGTCATGTCTCACCCTAGCTTGGGGGCAACAAATGAACATCATTGGGGGCAATAAAACATCGAGCTTAATCAAATGGACAAACAACAGCAAGACAAAAGCAACAAAAACAATGATCGAAGCACAACCCAACATGGAGTATCAATCACCATCGAGAACACATCAAACATCCATATCACAATAGAAAATACAAAAAAAAAAAGTCAAAAAGGTTAGTATTAGAAAAATCCAAAAAAAAACATCAATCTATGGTAGTTGAACTATGTGGTCTCTACGTGTATAACGTAGGCAAGGCTAATCATTGATCAGCCCTCAAGGCCCCTAGGATAGGTCTTTAGGTTAGGTCTTGGATCAAAACTGTCAGAAAACACAAAAAACATCATAAAATCAGGATGGATGATCTAATTTGAATAATGATTTGAAATACTTTAAGTAATGGTTGGGTATGTTGTATTTTGATCATTGTTATCATTTCTTTGGAGCAACTCAATGATGTATTGAACTAGAAAAGCTAGGAAGAAGAATGACATTTTCTTTGTTTGATGTTTGTGAGTTAATCATCATTACTATGTGAATTGTCGTGAGACATGTTCTACAAAGTATCACTGATGACATTCCAATTCACATAGGAAAGTGATTAATTCTTTTCTGTTTACGCAAAAAATACTCAGGTCATCTCTGTTTAATTATACCTCGATGCTTGTGTTCACTTGCAGTATGAAAAAATCATGAAAGTAGTACTCAGGTCATTATTGATTTACATTATACCAGTGATGCTTGTACTCACTTTCAACATTTTAAAGCTCCATGATGATACAAATAATGATAAAAGGACTATTAAAATGCCTATGTTTGCATGTAGATTTACATGGTAGAATAGATTGCATTCATGATAGAATTACATCTGCAAAGTATTTATTACAAAATTGGTGAATCATTCAAAACAATGTTATCTTTTCTTATTAATGGATTGAGTGTACTTGACATTAACAAAAACATCATCATTATAATATAGCTACATAAACACCACAATTCATACATTAGAAGCACTTAATTACCATATCATCTTTATCATTTACATCATATAGTTTACATTCAACATGACATTTCTAAAAAAAAAGTGCATCATATCATAAAATCGCATTAGAAAACTATCAAAAACAAATCATTAGGTAGTTGCATCTTCGTTTATCTATTCGTTATTTTTCCAATATCATCATTCATCCATCACATCATAAACTTGCAATTTGAATCATAAAGAATATAAAGTATATGGTCCCATTGGTAACAAATAATGGCTTAACATTAAAACATATCCATTATCATAGATGACTATCTCATCTAGTTCAGCATAAGCATGCTCGCCGCATACATCATAAATAAAATTGGTATCTGGCGTACCGGCGGAAGTCCAACAAATATCATGATTTGGAATAGTAGATAGAACAAACAAACATAACAATGGGTGATTATAAGCTGCATCTGAAATAATGCTAAAAGGGTCATCATGGCTATTGTGATAGATAGGTAATATAGGAAATAAATGTATCCATCAGGATCATAGAAATATGTAACACTGATAAAATCCAATCGTATATCAGTAGCAGATCGCAACCACAACGTCGGCACACAATGATGTCTAGCCAAGAGATATAAGATAAAAATGGTTGGCATCAATATAATCGGGCATGTACCATATCTCGTGAAAACATGACAAAAACTATGTGTTGCTACCTGTAAGGTGGTGTAGGCATCATGATCAAGCCTCCACCACCACCTGGCGCCTGCAGGATCCTGGATCTCTTCTTGAGACTGTGGTCACACCTGCACTCACAATCCTAGAATGGTCCGCCACCCAGACCCTAAACTCACTCTCAGCTGCATGGCATCATGGTTTACTCCTATACCCCACCTCCCACCAATACGGAAACCTTTCATATAATTCTCTGGAGTGTACCATCTATGGAAACCGCTGTAACCCTCAAGCAGCCTACACCTCTGTTGTAAACCTGGTGGCATCCCTCTCAGCTATCAAAGGCACAATTTGAGCCTGTGTTGACCCTGTTGTCTGCCTAGTAGCATCCCTCTTGATTGTCAATGCTGCAATATATGCCTGTGCCATGGATAACTGATCCTGCACTGATGCTAAAACCTCTACATGTGACTGGGCCTATGCTTGCATCTGAGCCTGAGTCTGCTCTAATAAACCCTATGCCTAAACAAGTTGCTCCTGAGTAGTCTCTAACTACAACTGTAAGGTTTCTATCTGCAACATCTCTCACCGCCTGCCTCTTATGAGGCATAGTATTCTCAAGAAAATCTAAGGTAGGACCCGACCCACCTGCAACATCTGCACTATTGAAATCATAGTCATCCCCACTACTCTCATCTCCACTATCTCTCTCATCTTCGCTATCCTCCTCTCCAACATCCTCCTCACCCACATCCTCAACAACATCAACATCCTCCTCACCAACAACACCAACATCCTCTGCCTCAACCTCAACCTCCTCTCTCCTCTGCCTACGACCACATGCAATAGAAACATCCTCCTCTACTGGTAATGGAGCAAGCTCATTGGGAATAGTAAGATGCAAAAAAGGATGTAAGGCTAGAAACTCGGCATAATCAGCTGTAACTAGTGGCTCAACAATATCAGGACGAATGTCTCACTCAAATGGCTGAAGAGACTGAAACTCTTTGACAACATCATATGACAAACCAGGCCCCAAATCTCTAGAATCTGATTGATGGTGGGCATAATGAGAAACACCCTAGGGCATACTCTGAACCATCATACTATCTAAGCACCTGTCTAATCAAGAATATCTCTATTACCTAGCGAGTTTGACCAATCAAAATCATCGACTAGCAAAGAAAGGGCACCTGAATATCATCCTCATCCCAATAATCACAATCAAGGTATGAGCGACATGTCACAAACTCTATGTCATCAATCACTCATCTCCAATACTCTAATGTACCCAATCTGGACTGAGTAAGGCAACCGACATATCTAAACATATAAGCTCTCATAGGAGGTCTCTGTCTAACTGGCACTGGATGTGTAATAGCTATGTGCTCCCATGCCCACACCCAAAGCAAGGTGACACTAGCTGATAAACTCTGACCACTAAGGTATACGGCTGAATGTAAATCATGATATAAATGGGCAAGCATGCACATGCCCTTAGCAAACCTTGTGCCATGAATAATCATACTCTCCAAAACTCAGCCCCAACCAATAGAGAATCCCTTAGACTTGCGATCAAGACTAAGGAATCCACTGATGAAACCAGCAAGCACAGTGGGAAAAGTGGCATATACATCGACCATCTCACACCATGGAATCCACTCTCCAACAATCCGAGCATCCTAAAACACTCTATGAAGAGCCTCAGTACCACCTTACTCTGTAGAATTGTTGGTGTAATTAATTATTTAATTACACTTTAGCATAAGTTTACTTAGGCATATTTTTATTTCCTAGGTTAATTATTATTTAATTATCCTTATCTTGTTGAGCTGTCTTTTTGCTCAAGATAAGATTAGGGTTGTTTTTTCTTGCTTTATTGCATCATTTCCTTTTTGAAGGCTTTTGTATTATTTGTAAAACAATTATCTTCAATAATCATTATGCTGGTTTTAGCTTGCACAAACTTGCTCCGAGGGTTTACAGATTTTGTTCTGAATATCTATTGCATGTGATAGGTGATTGCTTGCAGGCGATTCTTGGGGATTGTGAAGTTGGTTTTTCAAATTCTACATGGTATCAGAGCTCCAGGCCTGCCTATTCGTGATTTGAAGATATTCTTTCACAACATCTTTTTCTGTGCAAGGGTTTCAAGTCAGGTTGATTTTTGTAGATATGGGGGTAGCCTAATTTTCTATGCATTTTTGGGCCAAACGGATGTCGCCATCATGATCAAAGTGTCCAAAAACCCCATAAATTCCTTTTGTTTCATTGATTTTGGCGAAAGTTGAAAAAAAGGCAAAAAAAATTTAGCCAAAGAGGCCGTATGGCCTCCCCAACACACGTTTTCAAGGCTAAAAATTTTCAAAAAAAATTAAAAAATAGTGGTAAGTTTTGTGTGGCCAGTTGGAAAAAATCCCACCACTGCTTCACCGCCTGGCGGCCTCCCATTCACCACCCCTAGTGGCAGATTTCCCGACCGCCACCCTCAGTGCCGCTCAAACGGTCTGCAGCCCTTGATTGCCTAAAACCCTCGCAGTCGGTCACGTATGCGATCGGGAGCTAGCGCTAGTCCCCAACCCCTTGCCAACCCAACCCAAGGTCATATCGGCGACCAAGGGCTCCGTCGCAGGCCATGCCCACCAGCCCCTTGGTCTGCCCAGGCGACCAGGGGCCTTATCTTTTTAGCACTTGAGGGCTGCAGAAGGCTTTATTGGGTGAATCGGAGCAATTTCACAAAATCGACTATAACTTTTGCAAACGAAGGTATTTTTTCAAAAACGAATAGTCGCCGAAAAGCTGATTCGACAATGAATCTAATGGTGGAGGTTTGATTTCCTGATTTTTTCATTTTGATGCCTTTTTCTACCTCTAAAGTCAAAGTTTATGTTTTCACTCTGGAGGGCATATCTTTTGCCTCGTTTATCAATTTTTCAAAAACAAATAGGCATCGGAAAGCTGCTTCCGACCTCTTCTCAAATCTTAGACCTGATTTTTTCAGAATTTTATCTAGATATCTTATTTTTTTGTCAGAACTCAGCCTTTACTTTCTAAGTTATTTTCTTGGGAAACGTGCAATCAGGGGTTTTTTTAAGATCAAAGAGGAATATTTTTTTATTTTGAGAGTATATATTGCTGTTTTCTATCATGTATTTACGTAATATTGCACCCATTACTCCATTCAATTATTTTGGTTGGAAAAAACAAATGGAGATTCACTTGAAACACAAAGGGTTGTACAGGGTAACCATGGGTACAAAAATTGAGCCTACAGGTGCTACTGAAAAGAGAAAATGGTTTAATAGGTGTGATGAAGCTTATGGTACATTATGTTTGTCTCTTTCATCTGACCTTCTTTTTCAAATTGAGTCTTGCACTACACCCAATGAGATATGGACCACTTTAGAGTCTTTGTTTGGGAAGCAGGATACTATGAGAGGGTTTCAATTAGAGAATGACCTTATTGGCTTAAATCCTAGGGATTTTGACAACATCCAAGAGTTTTTCACCAAACTCAAGTCTCTTAGATTGCATTTGTCACAGTGTGGTGTTCAAAAAGAAGACTCTTAGTTGATATTGTCCATTCTTTCTAAGCTTGGACCAGATTATTCAATTTTTGTATCTACCTTTTATGCCACTAGGGATGCACTTGGTACAAGATTCACTATGCCATCTCTTAATGACTTTG
Source organism: Sequoia sempervirens (assembly GCA_007258455.2). NCBI lineage: Eukaryota > Viridiplantae > Streptophyta > Pinopsida > Cupressales > Cupressaceae > Sequoia > Sequoia sempervirens. The sequence goes on along the minus strand of VDFB02134126.1, from coordinate 6,932 downwards.
CTTCATCTCTCACTTGAGAGAAACCTAAGTTAGCTAGCATGGGCACGGTGAAACCTTCTTCCTCATCACAGGCTCTTATTGCATCACAAGAGCCCAGAGATCAGAAGGCTTCTACATGCAAAGGCAAGAAATAGAAACAAAAGGATTCCAAACCTCATGAGCAATAGAAGGGGTCCTCAGATTCATTCTCCTCTTCTAAGGGGAAATCATCTATGAAGGAGAAGACTACATGTGCATATTGCAAGAGGGAAGGATATGCATAACATAATTGTTACAAGGACATTAATGAGCTGAAACATCTTCTTTAGAAACATCAAATTGATTTTCCTTCTAGGATGTCTGCATCATCTTCTTCTCCTCATTCTTCTTCTTCAGAGCAGCATGACAGGGGCACAACTGGTTTACATACTTCATCAGATATGAAGGGACATGCTCTTTGTGCTTCTTCAGGTATTGGATCAGGGAGATGACTTCTAGATTCAGGAGCATCTCATCATATGGAATCTTCACAATCTATGTTCACTTCCTTTGAGCCTTGCACTATGTCTCCCATTTTGATGGGAAACAACACTTACATGAGTGTTACAAGGAAGGGGTCTATTAGTTTTAGGGACCACTCCTTTCAGGATGTCTTGTGTGTCCCTCACTTGACAAACAACATTCTTTCCATTTATCATATCACGCATGGAGGCACTGGGAGATCTGTGGAGTTCACACTTGATTCGGTTATCATCAGAGACTTGGAGAGTAGAGAAGTTATTGCTAATGGGATAGTGGATCACTCATCTAGGTTGTATTCCTTCACTGATTTTGCTACTAATGGTGCTTTTGTTCCTACAATTGTTCCTCACACTTCTAGTGTGCACCATCATTCAGAGGAGAGATTTGGCTTCTTGAACATTGGTGTTCTCACTTTGGATCATGTTCTCGAGCCTTCCATTCCATCTCCTTCCCCTCCTGTTGCTACTTTGTGGCTACTGATGTGGCTTCTTCTATTTCAGTGCAGCAAGATCCTATTGATCATCCATCTCTGGAGACATCTTGGGCTTCACCTATTCCACCTTTAGAGATTTCTTTCATTCAACCTCTTCCCTCTCACTTCTTTCAGGAGATGCAGTTTCTTCAGTTCTTTTGGAGTTACTTCATTCTGGGGGGATCTATGGTCTCTTTCTTCCTCTCTTATGGGGGGATTCATTTATGTATCTTTGTGATGGATGGTGTCCTTGGGGGGTCTTATGGAGTCCTCCATCTTTCATCACTTAGTTAGTTTATTGCATTCTATTTTGGGGAGGAGTTTTGTTCCCATGTGGTTTTCTCCTTTACCTCATTTGATTTAGTTTGCATTGCATTTGTAAATGAGTACCTGATCAAGCCTTATTTCTAGGACTCATCTCTTGCATAATAATTTTCTTCTCCCTAAGTTGCACTTATGGGGGGGTGTTGGTGTAATTAATTATTTAATTACACTTTAGTATAAGTTTACTTAGGCATATTTTTATTTCCTAGGTTAATTATTATTTAATTATCCTTATCTTGTTGAGTTGTCTTTTTGCTCAAGATAAGATTATGGTTGTTTTTTCTTGCTTTATTGCATCATTTCCTTTTTGAAGGCTTTTGTATTATTTGTAAAACAATTATCTTCAATAATCATTATGCTGGTTTTAGCTTGCACAAACTTGCTCTGAAGGTTTACAAATTTTGTTCTAAATATCTGTTGCATGTGATAAGTGATTGCTTGCAGGTGATTCTTGGGGACTGTGAAGTTGGTTTTTCAACTTCTACAAGAATCATAAATAACAACATCTCCAATGATGGGAAGCTACAAAATCTTCCACACATCCTCTGTGGTGACTGTCATCTCACCGGTAGGAAGATGAAAAGTGTTATGCTCGCTATGCCATCTCTCGGCTAGCGCTGTCAAAAAACCCTAATTAATCCTAATATGGGGCATGTATAAAAGAGGAGAAAGTCTGCAACGTGTGATAATAGCCATGTTAGGCTGCGCCAACTGAGGTATCAAGTCGAATGTCCACGGAAATCGCTCTCGAACCTGAAGGTTCTCCAACGATTCCTATCAACAGGAAATTTTCAAAATCAGTACATTTTGTCGAATCATTAGACATCACTTATCCTATCAAAACTAATCAACTATTAGTGATAATTTTGAACAAATCTCATAGGCAAGCATCATTGAACCTCACCTATTTTGAGGTCACTCATCAAAACATCAAATCAACCTTACTTATCATGAGGTACGTCAATTAAACTCTAATTATTCCTCACCTATCATGAGGATAATTATCATCATGACAAACATCAGACCTCACCTATCATGAGGTCGAACATCACAATTTGATCAGAATAATCAATCATATCAAACCAATGGCTGACACGATCGAAAATCAACAAAATCAAGGACAAATTTGACAAACTTCATCAAACTAACATGGATGTGCTAAAATAGGCATTCAAAGCACGAAATCATGACATGCGCCATTTAATTGGTCAAAAATGCTATTTCAGGTAGTCAAAAGCATCGAAACTACCAAAGCGCTATTTTATTAGTTCGACGCGCTAAAACATTGGGTCAAAGCACTAAAACAGACATCATACACACTAAATTTTCTACCCTAAGTGCTAAAACTATGAAAGCGCTAATTCTTATCGGCTATGCACTAAAATAGGGTACGAAAGCGATAAAACAGAAGCCAAAAGCGCTAAAACTTTCAAAGCATTAAAAAACCTAGTGAAAGTGCTACAACAGAATTCAAAAGCGCTAAAACAAATCAAAAATTTAAAAATTGTAAACTACACAAAAAATGAGACAAGGCATAAAAAATGAGGGGAAAAAGGGTACATACCAGAGGTTCATACGTGGCCAGCCGACCACTGGTGACGTCGCACATGCTCGAACCTGTGGGTATGATTTGGAATCATCATCTCACTCCAAGTGGCACAAAAAACTCTCTCACAAAGATTCAAAAAGTCAAAATGCACAAATGAAGTTGAAAAGGACTCTTTTTACTTTTTATAGGTTATAAAACAAGGGATTTTTGGAGGGATATTTAAATTAATTTTTTAGGAGATTAATTCAAAGACAACCTATGGCACTTTCTATATCAATTATCGGGAGATAAATTTTTTCATCACTGAATATTCATCGAACCTACATCAAAATAATCAAAAAATAAAATAAAAATAAAAATGAAAAATTCAAAAAAAAATCCAAAATAAAAAAATCATCAATTTATCTCCCAAGGGGGCATATATCCATCAATCACTTGAAAATCATGTATGGGGCACACTAAAAAAATTTCATCAATACTAGCAGCAGCAACACAAAATTTTCTTTGAAGCAATGTGTAAACACATCACTTCAAAGAGGTGCAAAATGTATACATGGTCTGGAGAATTTAATTAGTTAAATACGATTTATTTGATTAATTAATCTTAATTCATCTACTTAGTAAATAAATAGAAATATTTATTTATATTAAGTTCACTTTTAATTCTTCTATTTTCCTCTTAATTAAATAAAAAAAATTAAATACTTTTTTTTTATTTAATTATTATCATTATTGTTATTTTTTGGCAATTTAATAGCTAGGTTGGGCTAGCACCCATTGAATTATATCAAATAATTATTATCATTATTATTTCTTCTATACTTTATCTATTAATTCTATCTTAAATTAAATACACAAATTCAATAAGTTTGTGTTATTTAATTATCTTATCATATTTCATCTTAATTAAATAAAGATATCATAAAGTTTTATTTAATTAACCATATTCCTCTTTATTAAATAAGTAAATATCAAATATTTGTTTTATTTAATTAAATCTTCCTATTTTGCTAAAATTGAATAAATCAAATATATTCAAATACAGGCATAAAGCAATATTCCTCTATTCACTCGCCAATAAAATTAGATTTTTTAAATCTAATTAATGTAACTGGCATTCACGGGAAAGCCTCAGGGACAAACTTGCAGGAAATCCTCTCAATCTTCTTCCTCTGATCTTTCCCATCACCTTGCCTGGTGTTTTCATGGGGAGGAACAATCCCCATAATCAGCTCCAACTTCTCATCTCTCACCATTCAAATCTCCAGATTGAATCTCAACCTTTTGTTGTGCTACCCCTGTGCAAATGTGCTGCCGGAAATCTATATATACAACCTTTTGAAACATGAAAAAGACCCTGAGAATTATCATCCTTTATGCAAACTTACTCTACAGGAATTAGCACTCAAGCATCTTAAGTATAGCATCAACATTTTTATCAATAAGCAATAGCATCATAGCATTAGTAGATTTATCATTAGTTTTTACTGTAGCTTCCATTTATCATATTTCATGTCAGAATAGTTTACAGTAGCATCATACCATTTAGAAATAATCAGTAATCATTGAATCATGGCATTTAGCATTCATTTCATTCTCTAGATAGGCATTTTAAACAGTTACGATGCTTACAAATCTGAGAACCTCTATAACTTGATAAATCTTTGGAGATAGGCGACAATGAGACACATTCAATTTTTTTGTGTTTTTAAATTAGTTTAATTCATGTTAGTCTTGATATAATGTTTCATTAAAAAGTGTTTTAGTTGTTCTTTTACTTTTTACTTATTCACATTTACAGATAATACATGCATGAAATGAAACAAACTCACCTTGAACATGGAATCTTGATATGGTATGGTGTCAATCTTGATATGATAGATGAAGGTATGTTTGAGCTATAAATATATAATGATATGCAATATTTAGAAATATGAATGACCTAGGTGGATGCAAAGAAGAAAGGAACGTGACACACTAATTAGATGCCAGCAAAGCATATAAATGGCTTATGAAAAGTATTTGATATGGGAGGAAAGGATATGAAAGGCTAGATATGGAAATGAATGGAATGGAAAGGCTATGAAGCGATCTTTTTTGAGTTCTAGATAGAAAATGATATGCAAGATTTACAAATATGAATGACCTAGGTGGATGCAAAGAAGAAAGGAATGGAATGCATTGATTAGATGCAAACAAAGCATATAAATTACTTATGAAATGTATTTGATATGGGAGGAAAGGATATGAAACGCTGGATATGGAAATGAATGTAATGGAAAGGCTATGAAGTGATCATTTGTTTCATCATAGAGTGGAACGAATCTCCCTTTGTTATTGGTTATGATTTTTGTAATCATCATAGGATGAACTGACTTGATACACACACAAGAAAGAATCATGCCCCATTCCTTACTCGCCTTCGTACACAACAAGGTGTAGATATCCTCAAGCTTCCTCAAAATGTGACAAGAAAACAAAAGATATAAAATAATAATGGTATTGATTAAGACAAGAGACAATACTTAAGATAAAGCACAAGTTGTCATGCATGCAATATGATAATGATAAATATACAAGATCATGATAATGAAAAATGCAAATTCTAATGCATATGGTAAGGACCAGTGCACAAAATAGTTGCAGGATGGAAAATACAATGGGTTGTGACTCACTAAAGCCCAATGTTTTAGAATGTTAAAGAGTTTATGGTTTGTTTAAATGGGTTGCTCATAACAATGATAACACAATGATAAATAACAATTTCAATGATAATGATAAACATGATCTTATTCCTTATTCAAGTTGAAAACCAAAGGAGACATGGATGGAGAAGGATAAATGCTATGGATTAATGATAGGACATGTAAGGATACACCATATATGGAGGATGAAGATAGATGGATCAAGATATGGAATGCTTTGGGTGGAGGGAACCAATGAAAATGGAACCCAAAATGTTTTCTCTTATACAAAGGATAAATAAAGGACCTATGGAGGACTCCAAAGATGACATTTCAAAGTATTAACATGTTGCAATGCTAAGAGGTATGACAAGTTATAATGACATGACATGGATATGGAATATAAATGGATATGAAAGGAAACATGAGATGGACGAGAAGTGATATGAAGGATGAAAGACACACATGGTATAAATCATGCATTAGATACTTGTTCTTGCTATTTTGCCCCAACAATTTATGCAAGATGAAAGGAAGGTGGATGGATAAAGTGGATAGCATTAAATATAAATGAAGGAATATGACGGCTAAGTGAAAATAGGATAATCAATAATGTATTGTATGAATGGAAAATTATTTCCCCCAAGTGTACAAGCAAGGGTGCATGGATGGACATGAAAGCTAGTGGATATGGATGGATATGAATGACCATGGAAATGGAAGTTGATGAAGGTGTATGGATATAAATGGAGGAATCAAGTGTCTATTTTTGGAATATAGTACCTCATTGACTAAATGTTTCTTATAGACCATGGCTAACATGTTCCCACTTAAAGAATTTGGTAAGAAAATTGGTACAGATAATGGGAAAGATAGGGGTAGGTAAAAGGGGGTTAAGGATTCATGTAAAGGATTGGATTAAAGGTATGGAATGGGGGATGACGGTTGGATGGAAGTATGAAGTGGAGACATTATGAGGGAATGTGGGAAAGAAAAACATTGGCACACACCTTGAAGGGTGGTGAAAGTTGAAGGATTGAGAGTGGGTTGGGATAATAAACTTGGGAATATAAGGATCCAAAATGGATTTGGAGGATGAGGAAAGACTTTTGATTGGCTTATGAGATGGAATATACTTAGATAGAGGAATGAATGATGGTGGAATAATGTAGTCTTTTGGATTAGGAAGTTGGGATACCAATTTTGATTTTTTATTTGACTGCATGGATTCTTTTGCTTTCTTTGGAACCCACATTGTTTTCACTTTTGATTTTTCTTTATAGCCTTTAGATTTTTTCTTAATTGACACCCATTTTCTTGAAATGTTTTGCTTTTGATTTTGGAGAATATTTTTCTTTATTTTGGCATGTCTTTTTAGTGAGACATGATGATATTTAGTTTT
>VDFB02134124.1:0-33119 GCA_007258455.2 Sequoia sempervirens | reverse complement strand
AAGAACTACAGTACCATGAAACAATGAGTCCCCTGTAGTAAGTAGGTAGTCTATAGGGCATAGTTTGATTTTATAGAAGGATGCTCATGAAAGGAATCTTCAAGTGATAGTGAGTGAGCTGTTTGAGATTGCAGCTAAGGGTGCAATACCCGGTCTTAAAGGAAGTTATCAAAGCAGTAAATGTGCAAGAAAATTGAATCGTACACAACAAATAATTCACAATGTTATCTTCCATAATGCCTTGAGTTTGAAGACAAAAAATTTATTGTATCTTCATGATGAAAGTGGTGACCTTAATGGTCAATCAATGGCAACCATGATTTTAAAAGATTCTATTGTGTTTATGGAGGCAACATTTTAAGCAAGGCAGTAAGTGGTGGTTTGGAACAATGGCGGGTATGAAGGACTTGCTTTATATGCATACTCATGTGCCTAGCTTAAGACAGCCGCTCTAGAAGAGATTGAAGGTGGATTATGGAACTCAAGGGTTACCATGAAAAGGATTAAAGCAAAGACTGAGATCTATTTAAAAGCCACGGTCATGAAGATATTAAAGATGTCACATGCAAAAACCTAGTAGCCGGAGTAATGAATACAGTGCCAAAGAGGATAGTGTGCAGGGGCAGATTTAGGAGATCTCCACATTATCTAATTACAGGGAAATACATCATTTATTTATTTTTTTAATTAAAAAAAATCATTCTAAACCCTATATAGGATACATTGATACTTCAAAAGCCTCTGAAGGAATTTCAGATTATGCACATATATGTCAAGTAACATTCATAAGGTTTAGAAAATCTTGATCACTCTCTAGAATAGCCCATTAACATGGGTTGTGCTTGAATGCACTACATAATTGATATAACACAACCACTTTGCATATCAACCAGAGTTATAGGCTCTTTATTGCAGCAAGAGGTAATCACTCTTCTATCATGCTATAATTACATCCTATCCTGTTAAACTTGAGACAACCTGAATGCACCCAATGATGATTATTGACACCTACATTATACAACCTAAATTAACTACATTATATGAGTGCCTCCATTTCTATCACAAAATAGCCACATTAAACTTGGGTCACACATGAATGCATCCTGTATTTGTTATAGCACAACTGTGCCAAATGACCAATACAGCTATGGATCACATAATTACATTCACAAGAATCTGTTCCTCCGTTGTGATCTTATGGTGATTCCACACAACAAAATCTGGACATGAAATTCTCAAAACCTCTACAAATGAAATATGATGAGATATTGCTTTAAAATATGATTTTCAAACCTGGAACTACAAATCTGACTTACTGAATTCTGCAAAAAGACAATGACTATCCTCAACCTGGTGATATCTTCTTGAATTTTTTCTGATTTTTCCCAGGAAAATCGTCCGTAGTTCTCCACAAACTGTCTCAAGTAGAGCAAAACACTGCCGCAATACATCAGGCGCGAACTCACTTTTCTTTATGTCGGCCACAATTTGATTTTTTTAATTTTTTCATGTTTGTCGAACATTCGACGAAAAATAATAGTTTACATATCCTCCCTTTAGTACCGTTCGTTGATATTTCTACCTGGACGTCGGGGATAAACTTTCAAAACAATTGGAAATTACACATCAAATTTTACAAGCACCCGACGAACATCGAATTTTACATATTTTGTCGGACAGTTTCGTCGTATTTTGCAGTCAAATGTATTAGTGTGTAGGTCAAAATATTGTAATAGGATCGCATGATAAGGAACCTTTCCCTGTTAACTATTTTGTTCCCTATTTCAAAAGGACCTTCTATTCCATTTTCCATATAATTGGTTATGATCCTGTCTCTAGAATGCCAATGGCATGGATGTATATGGCTTCCCATATCCAACATCCCCAATATTGTGTAGTGTATGATTATGCAGGATTTCTTTCTGAAATAATGTATGAGGGACTGGTAAGATTAAAGAAAGGTGAATTTGGGTAAAGGTTCAACCAGTACTCATTGCTAATGCATATGTTTTTGTACAAAGGTGCAATTTACTTTGGACACGATATTGACTTGGAAAGAAAAAGGGGTGAATTGGATTTTCCTGTGTAATGTTGGACCACGGTCTTGGACAAAGATGATAGGACATTTGATTGTCACATTCCAGAATTTGTTTGCTTCTAAACTAAAGAGAGCTTTCATTGTGAAGTTACCTAGAATTCCCATTGCTCTACATGATTTCTTAAGACCTAGGGAGAGAAGGCTTGAGATAGGAGTTGATCATAATTGGGGAGATGCCATCTCACACCCTGATTACACTATCTTAAGAGTATGTAGATCCAAAGTAGTACCTCACTTGCTGCCGATGTTTGTGCCAGAAAGAATTGGTTTCCTTGAGGCTATGTGGCAACTAGGAAATGTTGAAAATGAGCATTTATTGAATAAGGTAAAATGAACTTTCTTTCCTTCATACACTTGTTTTTCTAATTTTGTAATGACTAAAGGAGGTTGGAATAACATCCTTGAAATAATCAAAACATACTACATGTAGAGGATAGTTGAGAAGGTCAGATATGATCTTGTAGGTTTTATGGCTTGGCTGAATGAGAGAAACAAGAGCTACAAATATGTCCACATTTTATAGTATCTAGAAGATGTAATATGAAATATATCAGAAACTAAAGAGGTTAGCAAGGTGGATCATATTCAATAAGATACAAAGGAAAATAAAGTAGGAAGAACCTAATTTCAAGGTCCTCCTAGAGGCTGAGGATATAATACAAAAGGTGGAGTATGTAACAAGAAATTTTGATTCAATAGTAGGCCACCTTGAAACTAAAGGGTTAATTAGTAAAGATAAAGGGAAGTCTCCAATTGTAGAAGAACAAAGTGGAAGAGAAATCCTTACAATAGGACAAGAAGCTTGTGTTCCCATTCATGAGCAAGAGGAGCACAAGCCTCCTTCTCCTATTCCACAAATACCACCCCCATCTCCACCAAGGCTGGTAGAGCCTGCAATTGTGAATATTGATTCTCCACCACCCAATGAAATACCACCCAGAGAGCCACCATTGAAAAGACTAAATATTGAGGCCACTAATTTAGTGGAATATGATGATGAAGACTTCGATGATGATGTTTGGGTGTTAGAATAGGAAATGTAGGAATGATTGCCCACTGCATCTATAGTAAGTGAAAAAATTCAATTGGGAACAAGATTGAGGAAGGTTGATCTTAGAGGGCTCAATGGAAGTGATGATATGTGGGTTGAGGCATGTGCCAAATTCTTGGATGATGACTCATTTGTAAAGACTCAAGATTTTGTGGAATTTGCATACAACTTTAAAAGAGATGAGTATGTAAAAGGCTTGGCTATGGAAAGAATCCTTCATTCAGAACTGCCTGATGCTATCATTTAGAAAAGGGGGTTAAATGAAATGAGAGCCAGATTCCAAAATATGACTGCAAAGGAGGGTCAGGAATTGGTAAGAACTAGTGGCAACTTGTTGCTACAAGAATGGGATCTAGCTTTAGCAATAGCTTTTGACATAATCAAGAAATGTGATAGACCTCTCTATAATACAAAAGAACAAGCTACACTTGCACTATAGGGGTCTACTTTCAGTGAGGAATGGGTAGCCTTGGCTATATGCTCTTTAGCCCCAAGCACAAGAAAGCCAAACATTGTTGAGCCTGCACCTAACTACAGTGGAGGCCTAATAATAAAAAGAGTGTCAGAAAGATCGGCCTTATAAGTTGCAAATATGTCAGTTCATGTTGCATAGTTCACAAGGGCCACTATGGAGTTTGTGATTGCTGAAAAAGATAAACTCAAAACATAATTGAATAACTTGTTGTTTAAATATGGAGATCTTGAGGGGCATAATATGCAATTACAGAAAAAGGTAACATTATAGGAGGATTTGTTGCAAAGGTTACAACCTAGAAAGCCCAAGCAAAATGATGTTGACTCTCCCACCATTGCACAAGAGGATGTATCCCCAGAGTTTACTACTGATGTAAGTTCTTCATGGGAAATTGTGCCATATAATATGGGAAGTGTGCCCATTTAAATAGTAGAACCCATTACATCAGAAGGGCCATAGGTGGAAGGGGATATCAATAGGAAAGAATTGCTTAGGAAATTAAATTAATACAAAGAAAAATATAATAGTCATGACGAAGATGATTTTAAGAGCAATATGAGGATTGTCAAAGTAATGCTAGAACATCTGAACATAAGAGTGAATAACACATTAAATAGTATTCACTACAGTTATTCATCCATGGTTGATGCCATCAGAATGTTTGAAATTGACAAAGAAAGAGATATTCCACTCATGAAAATATGGATCCCTAGGAAGCATGAATTGATATTGATAGGAATTGTGGTTCGGTAGGATCCCAATCCACTTGAAAAGTTTAAGCCTACCGTGGTTCTTGTAAATAATATTGAGGGATACAAATGAAATATTGAGACATTGGAGAACAAGATAAAGGAATTGGTAAAATCCTTTCGTGAATCTCATCATGATCTTCTTCCATCCATTTTAAGGGATAATCGTAGCATTAAGACTCTATAGGAGTGGAGAAATGAAACAAATAAGGTTATTTCAGACCAAGTTATGAAAATTTGTCAAAAATTTGATATGGAGGCATTAAAAGTAAATATGGTTATGTTAGTTCATATTGAGACTATCCTACTAGAATTTGATAAGGAAGATAACCATATTTTCACCAAGTATGCACCTCATAGACAAAGGGCTAATGATGTAATGAACTTTGATTGGCCTACTGAAGAATAATTCCTAGCATGGAAAGGAAGGTACTTGGAAGGAGTTGGGGGTCTAACATTAAGAGTGGCAGGCTAATGATTTGAAATTTTGAAGTTTGCAACCATGATGACTAACAGATAGATGGGGATGCACTACATAGCCTGGATTTAGTAGATATTAGGCTTTTGATAAAGTATGGAGAAATATAGTGCATTTTCTTCAAAGTTGAATTGATGACAAGGTTATAGACATGTTTTTCTCTTGTCTTATCCTTTTCTTTTTTCTTCATGCTTTTTCTTCCTTTCAATTTATGTGCATGGGCACAAGTTTTGAGGTAATTGTTCAGTTGAACCCATTTTGAAAATTAGACTTGATCTCTAACAGCGAATGAAGACTACTTTCATTTTGAGTAATACCAATTTCATGGCTATTGTCTCTCCTTGTACTTGTTTTATGAGTTATGAATGAAAGCAATCCAAGATTCCTTTTATTTTTCTCTATTGTTTCTCAATGGATGTTTGATTTCAATATTGCTTATTGATTCAAAGAATTAATGTAAATACTTGGATGATACCATAAACTCATAAGAATCAGGTGCTAGGATATTTGTATGTAGTAATGATCATGAACATAATAGGGGAATGTTGTAATGCAGTATTTCTTATGACTGTATGTTGCTATTGTTAAGTTTTTATTTGGTTATATAGGTTGATATTGACTTCGTGCTTAGAATAAAGGAACTAGTTCATGCAAAGTACTTATGGTTCGGTTTTTGTGTTGATTCATCAGCTGATCACTTTTACTTTACAAAATTTTATATGGATACCATCGTAGTTGTTTTGTGTTGATGTTCTACCTTCTCATGCCCTAATTATAAAACATTGATAAATAAGCTTCCAATTTATTTAATGTATTAGGACCTTGAGCAATTTTATGAGAAGTGTCGGTTATTGACAATGTATTTGATTATAATTATGTAAAGTTCTTGAGCATACATTGTGGGATAACCCTCCTAGGTTTTACAGAGCCCAAAGCATAGGAGTAGAAGGTTTGCAGCTTCCACTCGTTCGTTGGCCAATACCTTTGGAGTACTGATTATTGGAAATGGTAAAGTCCATAGGTATTTCTAGAGATCATTTTGGTTCTTAAAAAATAACCAACAGATTGGCAACTCTACTGGGGAACAACTAAGTCCAAAGTCTCTAGTTTAGATCTGGTACAGTTAGAGTCAAGTGTTTGTTGTGATATTCTTCACCGTATGAAGAATAATTGGTTTAAATTCTATTGCATTAGTTACATCACCCTCAGTCTTATGTGTCAAGTCTTGTTTCATTCGGTCACCTTGTGTCGAGTTATGTTTAAAATTCTCTTTGAAGTTACAAGTACAATGTCAAAGTGCAATCATTTTATATTTCCCAACATTCTCGGTGGCGACTCTAAATTCTCTAACACCAGTGTAAAGTTAATTTCTCAAAAGGAACATAAGAAAATGGATTCTGACATATTTGACATCATGAAGAATACTATAAGTTATGCAAAGAAACATCTTGAGCGAAAAATCTGAACCTACTAAAGAGAAACAACCCGCTTGGGTAAAGGAGAGCTCTGAATCAAGTAAGTCTATTGACTCTCCTGCTGATGCATCTCCTACATTTAATGTTGAAGTGAGTAGTGCCAGTACCCATGAGAAGGCATGTGAAGTTGAAGGGTCTAACATAGACCAAGGAAGCTTCCCTGTTGAGCAAGTGTTTGATAGTGAACTTAATATTTCAAGAGAGGAGGATAGGTGGGAGTTTTGGGGAAAGAATAAGGAGTTTTTGAGCCTTTAACCCCTGGAGTTGGTTCTTTTTTTAATGGAAATAATTTTAAGCCAAGAGGTGAATCTCCCAGTGTACAAGTGCACATTTCTCTTTAGGAAGATCCTATTGACCAGCCCTACTATACTCCTGCCCCAAGTGAGCCTGGAGATGTCCTAGAAAATGAGGAAGATATTGATAAAGACATGAAAGCTATAGAAGTGGAAGAACTGAGGATCCAAGAAGAAGAAGAGAATAGAATGAAGGAGTTAAAGGAGAGGGAAGATAGGATTAGAGCTAAGAAACTTGAGAGAGATACTAGAAAGAAAAAATTGGAGAAAATGAGAGAAGATGTGGCTAGGCGTAAAACCTTTGAGGAAAAACTTTTTAAGTTTTCCTCTAAAATGACCAATGACATTCCTGAAGTAACAATCCAAATGGGAACCTATGCTACTGATACCTATACCACATTTTTCTCAACTACTAAACCTTAGATCCTCTTTTTATTGCTAAGAATACGTCATTTGTAGATCATGGGAAGAGACCCATTGATTATCCTAAGAAAAATACCTTCAATACCAATACTAGTGCCAATACCTCATCTGCTGAAATCCCCTCATAGAAGGCCAAAATCAATCCAACTCCATCTATTGCACCTCTAGACCTTGAGATATTGATATTACAGTTGGAGAGTGAAAAGCTGTGAGAAGATTTGAAAAAAGATGAGATGATAGCTTCTAATGCAAAGATGGCTAGGAAGATTGCTTTCCTCAAAATGTACACGCCTACTCTAGAGTCTTCAAGCTCTAGACATACCAATAGTGAGTCAAAAAATAATAATTATGATGGGAATACTCCTAGTGGAGGTGGTGGTGGTGACCAAGGTGGTGGAGGTGGAGGAAAGGATAAAAATAGTAATTCTTATTTTGAAGATAATGAAGCAAGAAAGGAGGTGGTGATGGTGAAAGTGGGAAAGGTAAAGATAGCAACCACTATGATAACAAAAGAGATGATGAGAAAATAGATATTCATAGGGATCGACATATTAGGAGGCCACTCCAAGTAGATAGATACCAACAATTGTGTTTTATTGGAATACCTGGCTACCCTAACCCATTCCCTAAGGATTTCAAACTTGCTTTAGTCAAATTCTCTGGTAATAATGCCTTGAGTGGTGAATACCATCTCAAAGCATTTGCAAATGTTATGAACAATTTTGAGGTGGAAGTAGAAGATGGCATGATGAAGTTGTTCATGCAATCTCTCATTGAAGATGCCTGAGAGTGGTATAGAGGTTTTCCTACCGAGAGAATTAGTTTTTGGGAAGAATTCAAGAGGGTTTTCAGAGAGCAATATGGTGACAAGACTGATTCAAGCTTTTTGTTGAATCAATTTAATAATATTGTTAAAGGTTCTAATGAATTTTTTGTTGAGTTCAATATAAGGTTCCAAAAGGATAGGAAAAGGTTGCCTCCTCATTTACAATTGAATGATCATGTATGTATGGTAAACTACTGCAATGCTTTTGATGCAAAAATGAGTTACCGCTTGCTAGATAAGAATCCTTAGTCGTTGAGGGAAGCTTTTAATATGGCAGAGCATATTGAAAATATTAGCAGAGCAACTGGTAAAGTTGGAAAAAGAGATGATCCTAAACTGTTCAAGAGTTCAAAAAAGGAAGATAAGAGTTCAGGTGCTAAAGGAGGAACTATTGAGGACAAGCTTGATAACTTTATGAAAACCATAAATGATAAGATTGTGAAACAAGAAAAGGTCCAACCAAAAAATTATCAAAGAAATGAAAGACTTCCCCAGTTACAAGACCACCCATATAATACCAATTGGTATAATGGAAATCCTATTCTCAATAATCAAGGAAACGCCCACAATAAGGTCCCCCCAGATCCCCTGTAGAAGAATTCAAGAAATTTTATTGAAGACACTCCTTGGTGCTTGACCTGTAGAATGCCACATTCTTCTCAACAATGTGTTGTGGCACAAATGGTTGAAGTAGAGGAAGATGTGCCTGAGGACTATGATCATCAAAATGAGGAGGATGTTAATGTACTCATGGTTATGGGTGATTTTGATGTTGCGAGCAGTGAATGCTCTTCTGATGAGGACTCTTGTGAAGTGGATGTGGATAGTCAAAGGAAAATTGCTAATACATATCATCAACAAGTCTTTTCTAATGAGGATGCTGACAATGAAGTTGAGGTTTACAATTTGGAAGCAATCAAAGATGGTGTTTCATTAAGAAGGCCCTCAGAGGAGGAGATTGCAAGATATACTCTAGCCTTGGCCACCAAGGCTAGAAGTTCCTATCATTTGAGGAATAGAATAGTCGGTGGTGAGAAACGTAGTCCTACTGGTCTTTTCATCAAGGAGCATAATGTTAAGAGAAAATAACACAAGCTTGATGGAAAAGTGGAAGCAACCAAAGCTAAATAAGGTAGGGGAAATAAAATCTGGGATAAGAGAGTAGAAAAGCCAAAAGCTACTCAAGAATTCAAATCACCAGCTACAAAGATAAAGACACATAAGAAAACTCCTGATGTCATAAGGAAGGATGCTAAGCATAGGGTTAAGGCAACAAAAAATTAATAGAAGGAGAGAAACAATGAACAAGGTATGCTCCTATTTGAATTACCCAAATATACTCCTGTTGATATGTTTCAATTACTTAGCCAAGTAAAAGTATCTATGCCTTTTCTTGAAATGATGAGAATAGATGAACTTAAGAAAAAGCCAGTGGCCCTTATCAATGGTGCTGCTATAGCCTATAATGATTTAGTGGAGCTCACTCCACCCAAACTGAGTGAAAAAGACAAGAAAGACAAGGAGTTTGAGGGAGTTATTACTGAGATTCCTCATATCTTCCTAGGAAATTTCATAACTACTTGTCCTGACAAGATAGATATGTTCTTCCTCACCTTAGTGGTTAGGGGAGATTTTATAAAAAAATGTATTATTGACTTTGGAGCATCCAACAATATCACGCCAACTAAAATCATGGATGCACTAGGATTGAAAGTTGATAGCACTCATGGAAAGTGCTATGTTATGGATGTAAGAGAATTCCATGCTATTGGTGTGATAAATGAACTTCCCTACAAACTAGCAGCCTACCCTGACAAAGAATTCAAAATGAGTGTGGTAGTGGTGGATATCCCACCTAATTATGGAATGTTGCTATCTCAAAAATGGAGTGCATCTATGGGAGGCAGTATGCAATGTGACATGTCTTATGCCTCATTTCCCATTGATGGTAAGGATGTTCAAGTGAGGAGAGAACCGAGGGTGCCACATATGTTGGAGCATGCTCCTGAAGATGGTACAATTATTTTCATAAATGTTGATATCAGTGATTTCAAAATAGAAGGAATGCCAAAAGAAGTGGATAGTTGCCCTGCACCAATAGAAAATAAAATTTCAATATTATCTAACAAAAATGGACTTTAGAAAATGTACTTTGATTGTGCAAGTTCCAAATAAGGGTCGAGTGCAAGGATATTATTGGTAGCACCTAGTGGTAGTACTTAAAAATTTTCCTTCACATTATCTTTTGTTAGTACAAATAATTTGACAGAATATGAAGCTTTATTACTGGGATTGAGATTGGCTGAGAAGCACGGAATAAAAAAGTTAATAGTAATTGGTGATTCTGAGCTGGTGATTTCCCAAGTAAGAGCCAAGTATTCCTATAAAAATAATAGACTGAAGCAGTATAGAAATGTTGTATGGGATTCCATTGAGCAGTTTGATGCTTTTGGAATTGACTGGATGGAAGGAGAACATAATAGACTAGCTGACTTACTTACTAACATTCCATTAAGACTTGATGATATAACTTTCATAGGAATTTCTAAGGTTGATATACAGATAAGGCCTTCCATTCTTGACAATGTGTATAACTGGCAGATATTCAATGATGATGAAGATATTCTCAAATTCTTGAACTGTGCTCATAAATATGAAGGTCAGGAGATTGACTTTGGTGGATTTGTTGAGAATATTGATGGAAAGGACATGGTATTTGGAAAGGAGTTCTTCTAGTTAAAGACAAATAAAATCCCAAAAGGCCATGTAGCTCTTTAAAGGGTCTTTGATAGTCAGAATAAAAGTAAGGCCAAAACAACTATTGCTCACCTAGAGGACCCGGAGGAAGTAAATTTAGGGATTGAAAATGCCCCTAAGAAAGTTTATGTAGGAAAGAAAATGAAGCCAAAGGTGAAGGAAATGTTAATTTCCTGAGGAAATATAGACATGTTTTTGCTTGTTCATATGGTGACCTGAAAGCTTATAGAGAGGAATTGTTTCAGCATGAAATTCCTCTAAAGGAGAATGCTAAACCTTTCAGGAAAAAGCAGAGACCCATTAATCCTACTATAGCTCCCAAGATGCAAGAGGAGTTGGTTAAGTTGAGAGATGTTGGTATTATAATACCCATTAGACACTCTTCATGGGTATCCAATTTGGTACCAGTAAGAAAAAAGAACGGTGACATAAGATTATGTGTGGATTTCAGGAACCTGAATGTATCCTCATTAAAGGACAATTACCCATTTCCAAACATGGAAGCCATATTACAAAAGGTAACTAGTTGTGAGCTACAATCAATGATGGATGGTTTTTCAGGTTATAACCAAGTAAAAGTGAAGGATTCTAAGAAGTATAAGACTTCCTTCACTACTCCTTGGGGTACCTACATCTATGTCAGAATGCCTTTTGGCTTAACATACGCAGGTGCAAATTTTCAAAGAGCTATGGACGTATCTTTTTTTGATTTTATTGATTTATTTATGGTAGTATATCAAGATGACCTGACTACCTACTCTAAAAAGGAAGAAGATCATTGTATGCATTTGGAAAAGGTATTTGTCTAGTCACTGGAATATGGTATATCTTTGATTCAAAGAAACTTTCCTTTGGGGTAACTGAGGGAAAGTTGCTGGGACATATTGTTTCTAAAAATGGAGTGAGGATAGACCCTGAAAGAGTAGCAACCATAGATAAAATCCCTTAGCCAAAAAATTTCAAGACTATTCAATCATTTTATGGGAAAATAAATATTTTAAGAAGGTTTGTGACTAATTTTACAGAAATCACAAGACCTATTTCCAAGATACTGAAGAAGGGAGAGAAGGTGCTTTGGAGTGAGGAGCCTATTCAAGCATTCAAAATGATTAAAGAAGCTATCAAAGAGGCTCCAATTTTGAAATCCCCAGACTTCTCTAAGCCAATGCAAATTCTCTCTTTTGCTTCCTTTCATACAATTGTTGTTTTATTGTTACAGAAAAATGAAGAGGGATTTGAACAACCTATTGCATTCTTTAGTAAGTCCTTACAAGCAGCAAAACTAAAATATGACATGACTGAGAAACAAGCATATGGTCTGGTTAAGGCTGTAAAGAACTTCAGGACTTACCTACAAGGAGCTATTGTTATAGCATTTGTACCAAATGTTGCTATAAAATATATTTTCACCCAACAGGAGACTACATGTAGAAGGTGTAGATGGATCAATAAGATCCAAGAATTTAATATTGATGTTCAAATCACCAAATTAGTGAGATGTCAAGGTGTCACTAAATTGATGACAAAAGCTAATTTGGAGGAAAACTAGACCAATCAAACAGAAGTGATTGATATTACACCTATCTATGTTATGCAAATGTGTGGATGGTATAGAAAAATTGTCCAATATTTACAAACTCTGCAATGCCCCGCAGACATGGCTAGCAATGAAAAGAGGACATTGAAATTACATACCATCAAATATGTAATTATTAACAATGAGCTATGGTGGAGAAACTTGGATGGTGTACTTCTTAAATGTGTTGATCGAAAGCAGGCACTAGAACTTTTGTAGGAAATGCATAATGGGGTGTGTGGTGGTCATTACATGGAAAAGACCACTGCCTACAAGATCTTGAGAATAGGATTCTGGTGGCCTACTATTTTTAAGGATGCTCACAAGTTTGTTAAGAATTGTGATGCTTATCAAAGATTTTTAGAAAATTTAAAGTTTTCAAGCAATCTACCACTTAGGCCTATGACTGTTCTCAAGCCCCTTTCCAACAATGGGGAATTGATTTCATTGGAGAGATACCAAAAAAATCTAGTGGAGGGCATTCATGGATCCTTATTGCTAGTAATTATTTCACGAAATGGGTAGAAGCAATACCTACCAAGAGGGCAACAAGTAAGGTGGTGATAGATTTCCTCTTAAATAACATTCTCATTAGGTTTGGAGTCTCAAAAAAGATCATATTAGATAATGCCATGTGCTTTAGGTATGAGGAATTCAAAGATTTTTGTGATAAACATGGTATACAAGTTTCTTATTCTTCACCTTACCATCCTCAAGGGAATGGTCAGGCTGAATCTAGCAACAAAAGCTTAATGAAAATCATCAAAAGGGTGATGGAGAAGAACAAAAAGGCTTGGGACTCAAAGCTGAAATTTGTACTCTGGGCAGATAGAATGACTGTGAAAAAGGCTACGAGTTATTCACTGTTTGGCTTGGTATATGGTCTATATGCTAGACTACCATATAATAACATGTTAAAGATATATAAGTTTGTGCAAGAATATGATGAAGAGATCTATGATGATATGCAACATAGAATTAATAATCTAGTGCAGTTGGATGAGACCAAAAGAGAAGCTCATGCCAAGAATATGAAGATGTAGTTGCAAGTTAAGCATTTACATGATAAAAGAGCTTCTCCCAAAAATTTTGAGGTGAATAGTATGGTGTTATCTTGGAATGCAAGGGCTCAGGACAAGGGCAAGCATGGGAAATTTGAAGCATTATGGATGGGCCCTTATTTGATAGCTAGTGCACATGGTGAGGATTCCTATTTCCTCCAGAGCTTGACAAGTGAACTTTTTGAACTGTCAATACATGAAAAGTTCTTAAAACCATACTTCTCCTAAGTATGTTATTATTCCATGTACATTGTATATTTTGTACATTTTGTGTATAGGTGTTTTTATTTAATGTTGTCTGGTTCGGTCTTACTACCTAGTCTGGGTAGTTCCCTAGTTTTTTGGTCTTTTTTGTTTTGACTGGTCTACTTCAACCAGAGATTCTAGGATCTCACCATGCCCACAAGAGACATACATCCCCAGTCAAAGCCACTAATGGAATCCATAAATTTTTTTGTGTTCCATTTCCAAAATCTTGATGAGTTTATTGAATTGTGGGTTTTGTCTCCAGCTACTATATAAGGGGTTTTAGGTTTACCTAAGTCTCTTTTGAAAAACCCTTTGAGTCTATATCCTCGCCTAGGTTTTAATTTTTGGTTGACTTCTTGTGTCAGTCATGACTCTTGACATTGAAACCAATTAAGTGACCAACCCTCTAGTCCTATTTTATCGATTGATCCTATTGGATCACTATTTTTAAAATTTTCCTAAGTCGGGTTGAATATTTCCCACTGAAAGGTCTTAAGTCTTTTATGCCGTGGGTGTGGTTTCGTCGACCTAATCAGGTCCCTTTTAGGATTAACAATTTTTGACATGTGCAGATATAAGAACCCCTAAATTTCATTCAATCAATGCAGAAAATCTAGATTGTGGCCTGCATGATTGTTCCATTTTGTCTTTGATTCTCCTATTTATTCGATCTCACAGGTGAAGGCTATGTGTCCTAGATGATTGGTGGGTAATACATCATTGATAAAGTGTGCATTTGGTTGTTAAAGAATATCAAATGTGGGAGATAAATGAGGTAGCCACATCTAAACCATTCCCCGCGTGCCCGTTTTCTTTTCTTGATTATTAAAATAATCACACAGGCTAGCAGGAAATTTCCACTTGTCTCAGCAGATGATGGGCCCAAGGGTTAGTATTGTTGAGTTTCAAATAAATCAATGGTTGATAGAAGGTGACGCGGATTAATCTTGACTACTCCCCACCATCCTGTATTGGCCCCATCCTTCTTGTTAGATTCCCAACAAGGAAGCAAGTGTCTGTTGCGTGGAGTAATCCTGAGAATGTGGAAGCATATACATGTGGAAAATATTTAATTAAAATCTCAACACGAGGCATGGGAAGTAAAGTGTGTCTTACTAATATGTATATATTGCATGTGCTTAAAGATCTTTTAATCTGAGTCTTAGGTGTTGTATGAAGGATAAAGTTGTTGTTGGCTAAGGAGTGTGTATGACGAGGCTAAGAGATCTAATCTTAGCCTCTCCCCATCTCCCTATTGATGAAAGTTGCACACTAGTTATGGGTCATGGGGGCAAAGGGAAAAGGACATGTGGATCATGGCTATAAAGAAAAAGAGATGGTGGAGCTTGTGTACTACAAGCAAGTGTTTCCATGTGGCCTCCTATCATTTGATAAGTGTTGTGGCTATGCACAATCGGATCTTTCATAATAAGTTGGTCAAATCTAGATCGTGAATCACTTAACTCTCCAAAAAGATCAATGACTGGTATTCAAAACTTAGTTGAAGGTAAGCAAGTCATTCTAGTTCACGCGAGTGAGCCTTAATAATTGAAAGGACATTGAAGTACCAAAGTAAGGAATTGCATAATTATTAGTGTTTATCTTAAATACATAATTCAGCGTTAAAAGTATATTCAATACAATTAAGGAGCTCATGATGTGGTTTGTCAACATTTTCTGATGTCGAAACCAGGGTTGTCAACCTATGAGAAAACCAGTAAGTCAATTGTTTCTTTCCTTCTAGCATTATTGATAAGTTGTGATTTCTCAAGCTTAAGTCTGTTAGGGTTTTCTTGGTTTGGATTTTTAAGGTTTGACGTTCATAGAGAAGAATTTTTTAATTCTACATTTGCATAATTTGTGCCAAACCCAAACAAAATTCGTAGGCCTTGTTTAGTTAAACAGAAAAAACCCTACCTTGTAGTACTTCCTACATTATGGCTCCTAAAGTAAAAGTATCTTCATCTAAAGGGGAAGCTTCCACTCCCAAAAGACCTCTAAATAAATACCTTATGGATCAATTACCACCCTCAACTAGCGAAAAACCTAAAGGCCAATTCATTCCTAGAGGTCCTCGAATAGCAAAGGATCTGTTCGATAGAAGATGTTCTATCAAAGATGCTAAATTGCCTTATACTAGATGGGAACTATTTTATAGATGGTTCAGAAACATAAATATGGGTATCTTAGAACTGTTAGCTGGGAAAGCTAATTGTGCCAAATTTCTATATGGATGTCAACTTGCTTAGGGCAATAGCTACTAATTATGACCCAGTCATGAGGACTATTAGAACATATGACAGGAAAGAAATGGTTAAGATGATCACTAAAGAGGAATTGGGTCTTTTTATCAAGCTTACTGAATGGAGTGATGAAATGCATAAGATAAATGAAGATGCTCTTAGGCAAGAGTATGATAAGACCAAGATTTCATTCAAAGTCCACATCTTGTTGCGATTTCTAGTAGAAATTGTAGGTCAGAAGATTGTAATAGAACGCATGATAAAGAAACTTTCCCTATTAACTATTTTGTTCCCTATTTCAAAAGGACCTTCTATTCCATTTTCCAAAAAAATGGTTATGATCTTGTCTTTGGAATGCCAATGGCATGGATGTATATGGCTGCCCATATCTAACATCCCCAATATTGTGCAGTGTATGATTATGTAGGATTTCTTTCTGAAAGAATGCATGAGGGACTGGTAAGATTAAAGAAAGGCAAATTTGGGATAACCTTCAGCTGGTGGGTATGTGCAAGATCATCATGGAAAAAATGGGCGCTTAAGTGGTAAAAAATTCAAAAAAATTAGAGTTAGGAAACTTGACGTAAAAATTTGAATAAGTTATCTATATTATTTCAAAAATATGTAAGAATAGAATTTGTATCAAATTGAATGTAGTTTCTAAACTACTAGGTTTATTTAAAAAAAAAAAATCTATTTGGTGAAAATTTGAAATTTCAATGCAAGAGTACTCAAATTTTAGAGAAAAAAAATAGGTGTCTATCTAACCACCCTAACCACAATAAAATGATAATATTTTTTATAATATTTTAGACATAAGTAGAGGACTCATGTACTGATGTGATACATATTTTTTATAATTTTTTCCAAGTAAATAATTAATTATGATTTTTATTATAACTTTTAAAAAATATAAAAAAATCGTATGTCTAACCACCTTAACTTGGTCAAAACTTCATGAAATTCAATTTTTATTTTTTTAATCCTATAGTATGCAAAGCATATAATGTGATACATATTTTGGATTCCAAAAATGTGATACTGTTTGAAAGATATATATTTTTTTCAATTAGCCTATCAATCAGGACTTTAGTCATAATTCAAATAGAAAATGAATAATAATTATTAATTAAATTCAAAGTAAAGCATAATTTATATATTGGTGGAAAGCAAAGAATCTCCTTTAAAAACACTTTTCATTTCATCAATTTTGGGTAAAAAAAAGTCATTAGCCACATACCCTACAAATACCCATCATATCGCCACTTTTTGGCCCATCATGATCTTGCACATACCCTGGTACTCACTACTAACGCATGTGTTTTTTTACAAAGGTGAAATTTACTTTGGATGCAATATTGACTTGGAAAGAAAAAGGGGTGACTTGGAATTTCCTATGCAATGTTGGACCACAGTCTTTGATAGGACATATGATTATGTCACAATCTAGAATGTGTTTTCTTCTGAACTAAAGAGAGCTTTGATTGTGAAGTTTCCTAGAATTCCCATGGCTCTACATGATTTCTTAAGAACCAAGGAAAGAAGGCCTAAGATAGGAGTTGATCATAATTGGGGAGATGTTATCTCACACCCTGATTACACTATCTTAAGGGTATGTGGTTCCAAAGTAGAACCTCACTTGCTGCTGAGGTTTGTTCTAGAAAGAATTGGTTTCCTTGAGGTTATGTGGTGTTGATCTTCAAATCTTCCGCCTCTCCAAGAGTCTTATGGGAAATTCAACGAGCGGGGGACAAATTTTGTCTCACTGAATACCTCCAATATTTTGAAAAAAAGTCGGCTCTTCTTTGGGGTTTGGATATAAGGGGAGAAGGAAATGTAAACTTTAAACATAAAAGGAAATGCATTAAATCTTTTACAACATTTCAAACCCAAATAATTCCTATGAATGATATAAATAGACACTGAATGCCACAACCCTTCATTGTTGGAAAGAGAACGAACAACAAAGGCTAACTTCAAGTGTAGTGCAGACTTTCAAATCTTTCAACAGGAAGTGTTTATTAAGGTCCAATCAAACATAAAGATTTCTTATGGGTAACAAAACAATATCTTAGAAATTACATGAACTCTTTCTCCTAATATTGCATAGCATGAAAAAAAAACAACTTTAAAAAAAATAGAGAAGTCCAATGACATAGTCCTATTTTCCTAAGCTATTACTTTACCATACAAGCATACAACATAGAAATCCACTACTTAAACTATTCAGATCTAGCTTGCAAGACATGATGTTTCATTCAAAATGATAATATAGAGAAAGAAAACTTGAAAAAGGCCATACATGCACAGTCTCAATAATTTCTCCTTAATAGTTCATGCTTTTAAATATTAAATGAACTTTGAAATAGAGTTCGGATGCCAATCCGACAATAGTTTAAACCTTAATAGATATAACAAGCCAAAGTAAAGTAGTTTTGCAACTTGCTTATTAAAATACTTCTAAAAACCTTAAGATAACTAAAGAAACTTTGCCAAAAGAAGAAACACCGCCTTAGTACAGAAGTAATTACTACCAGATGTTGATACTTGATATCTTGCAATCTTGATCATAGATCTTTGGATAGGTTGCAACTATCTTTGTTGATTAATTCCCAACTATTGCATTAATACCCTTTAGATATTTTAGCAAACATAGAGGCCCATAAATGATCTAATCCTTAAAAAAATATGCAAAAAGGATTATATTGACCAATCACATCACCCCAAGGCACCGAATCAAAGCTTCCATCCCAAAAACCAAGAAAAGAAAAGGCCATCAAGCTTTGATAGACTCCCAAAAAATATCATCTCATAAGAGGTGCAATCCTCCTGCAGTGAAGAGATGACACATCACACGGGTGGAGTTTTATGTTTTTCAAAAAAATATTTTGGAGAAAACTTCTGCCAAGCTAATGCATGTCCCAGGCCCTCCTTAGAAAGGAAAATGATAAAAGAAATTTGTGCAGCAACCACATGGCACATTTCCCATCTTTCTAACTGGCCCTGCATAAACCCAGACATCTTCAAAGCCAAAAACAAAAAAAGTCGAAGATCAAAAGACAAAGGAAAATAAAAACATTTCACAGTTCTGGTGACTCATAGGGGCCTTCGCTTGCAGAGGTGTGAACCTAGCTCTCTAGAAATTCTTGAAGTTTAAGGAAGGAGGAGTGTTGTGATTGCCATTCTACTTCGGTTGGTAAGGACATACTGCAGATGAGCTTGTATGCTTGGTCAAGTTGAAAGACTTCCCTGAAAGACGTGACTCCCCACCTCATCGTAACCATGCCAAGGTAATGATAAAGATGAGAAAGGCGAAAAATCTCGCGTTTGATCTCATCGGCCACGTGCACTACACTTGAACTCAAGAGTTCTACATAAGT
The DNA here is from genome assembly GCA_007258455.2 of Sequoia sempervirens. Taxonomy (NCBI): domain Eukaryota; kingdom Viridiplantae; phylum Streptophyta; class Pinopsida; order Cupressales; family Cupressaceae; genus Sequoia; species Sequoia sempervirens. The sequence goes on along the minus strand of VDFB02134124.1, from coordinate 13,985 downwards.
TTGATCCTTTTGTTTGATAACTTCCGTAATCTATTCTACTATCTGTACATCTCTGTCTAGGGAGAAAAGAGGCAGTAGCTCGTAATTGATCAAGACATTGAAATCCTTTCTTACCTCGTCAACTCTCCTTGCTAGCACCATCTGAAAATCTTTGCACTTTTTGGTGACTTTATGAAAGTTGAAAATCTCACTCGCTTTGATGGAAGTGATTCTTTGATCATGAACTCCGGCATCTTTCAGGATTTCATCGGAAGCCACACAAAGCCTAGAAATAAAACTTTGTGATTTTGCTACTCGAGAGTCACATGTTTGTAGAATGTGATTAGCCATCGAGCCAATCTTCCCATTTATTTCTCAGACATCCCTCAAGAATTGCAAGACGGGCCCGAGAACGAGAACTGTAGCTGTAATCCATTCCCAATGTGAAGATACCAATCTTTTCAGTAGCGAGAGGGACACGTATTTCTGAGCAACGAGAGAAATGACTAGATCCTAAATGAGATGAATCTCTTTGGTTCTTGCATTCTCCTCTACTTGATCTCTTTCTTTGAGAGTGTTTTCTAGTTTGAAGCTCATCTTTCTCATTTCTTGGTCGCAGGTCTACAAAGCGGACACAATCTCTTATTTATCTAGCTTCAATCTTTCTACCTATGCCTATTCCTTCCTAACACTATCGAAAGCTTGAGATTGGATACCATCTAGCTCTTTCTGTAGGTTTTCATGAGTAATTTTGTACTCCATGTTGGTCTGATGTTGGGTGGCAAGGTTAGCTTTCAATTTCTCAATCTCGGCATGTAGCTGAGCTTCTTTGCTCGGTGCTTCTTCAAGCAACCTTGAGGTTTCCCCTTGCTTACCTTGAATTTGCATTATGTCGGCCATCTCAACATCCTTGGCCTTGATTTCAGTCTGCAATTTGCCCACTATTTCCCTCACATTAACCAACTCTGTCTCATGCCTTTTTAACTTTTTTCCCATCCTTTCATAGTCTACATATACTACCTACTAGGTGGTCTTAGCTAAGACTACCTTGTTGCATGGACAAGTTTCATTTAGATCTAGGCTTTCCGTACAGATGTCATAATCCTCCATTTGCAATTGACATCGGGTTTAGCTACAATTGGCCTCATGGTGCTAGTTAGGAGAGAATTCCACTCATCATTAAAACAAGCCTCAATTTTCTTGGTAGCCAACAACTCAACATTCTTCAATAGCCGTCTCTATTTAGCATTTTTTTAGGGAAACTTGGTTGCATTGAAATGATCCTAGAGGGTTTGAGGGACATTGACATTCTGCGTTGCAATAGGGGCACTAGGAGGGAAACCAAAAATGGTAATAGAAAGGGAGACCTCAGATGCATAAGCATGCAACAAAGTGAAAGGAAGCATTATCATGGAAAAGGGTGGCACGCCAAGCTGAGATTGAGTAGGGGATTCACCAATAGGGGTGAAGAGATAGACAATTAGGCAGAAAGGTGTCTACTCGAAAGATGATGGGCCAGGAGTGGGAGTTAACATGGATGTCTGAGCTCTTTCTAGAGGGGCCCTTGATAGGGTGATCAAAGAGTCAACAACGATAGAAGTGGATGTTGCTCGCTCGACATGCAGGGTAATTTCAGGGTTTTTGTTACGAACGGGAGGGGGTGTATTTAGGATCATTAGGTTAGGGTTCGAGGATGGATAATTCCTTTCCAAGGGATGAGGTAAAGGGGAAACCAAAGATGCAGAAATAGGAAGAAGAGAGGGAGCAAAACTTACCTGAACCACAGTAGTCAGCACATCTTGTAGGGTGGAGTCCACTTCCTCTTCTCCTTGGGCCGACATGTTGGATACGCCTAGATCTTGAACCTGCATTCTCTTTTCATGACCAGAACTAACATGTTCTGATCTCCTAGCTACCGACCCCTACAAAACTTGGCCTTTGATGACCGTAGTGGATGACACTCTTGGAGACTGTTGGGGTCTCTTTCCTTTAATTTGGGCATTGGAGGAGGAAAAATCTCATGAATCCCTCTGCCTGTTGAATTCTCGATTTGGGAAGCCTAACACAGAGCTTGTTCCTCATCAATTTCATGGCTGGTCTCTAGATTTTTGCTATCAGTGTCAACCTCTTATAATAAATCTCTTTGAACTCATCATCTTGTGGGAATTGTTTGACAGGAAGGGTGAGGCACTATAGGTCCTATCAGAAGCTCCAAAAGTTTTCCTTCTTTCTTTTAGACTAGCCCTTTCTCTTCAGCTACATATTGATAGATTTGTTTATCAGAAGGTTCCTGTCATACTATAATTTTGGTGTGTAGAAGCTCAACCATTTTTGTCTTTGAAAGGAATGTGCTTCAAATCAATGTACACCTCTGCACTTTCTTGTGTCAGATTCTTCCTCTTCTCAAATTATTCCTACACTTCATGTTTCATGTTATAAAGCCCTCATGGGTTGTAGTCCCACTTATCACAGATGAGGACCAGGCCCAAGCTGCCAATAGATCCTTGAGCTCATCTTTAAAAAATCACTTCATGAATGATACTCGACTGCTAGCAATGTTGAGGGGAAGCGCATATAACTTCATTTTGTTTCTTCCAGTTCCATAGATCCCTTTGACAATGGTCACCTCATGGAATGCCTCCAATGTGAAGACTCTATCTGCCACAAATCTGGGGAGTTGGAAAGACTCATCGGGAAAGTCATGGAATCTGATAAATGTGAAGGCCTTTCCCACGAAATAATCCACTAGGTTCAGTGAGATTCTCATCCATTTTAGTACCTAAGGATAGAAACAACCAATAGGGCGAGGCAACAATTCTTGTAGTACTAGCCTGAGAAAGTAATCTGCAAACCAATAATATTCCCCTGTTCTAGAAAGTACATGGGTCCACACAGAAACTAGCTGAAGAAAACCACTTTCATCTAGCCTAGACACTGGTACACTTCTCCCCAACCATTCATGATTTTGATGTAAAACCAAATGAGCCAAGAAAGAAGAATACTTGAATTTGGAATCAATTATGTAATTCTTCAGCTGCTTCAACATGTTTCTAGCTATTACTTCAGAAAAATCATAGTGCCTATGGTTTTTTTCTCTCTTTAGCACAAAGGCTAAGCTGAACTGAAAAGGAAGAACCTGAGCATCATTTTCAAGACCAAAAACCTAGGCCAACATAGAGAACACTGACTTTGTGTCCCTCTTGAATTTCTTGTATGATAGAGGAAAGGGAAGTTGACTTCTGTCTGGCTGCTCCTTTGTTTCTTCTTCATAAAAATTTGTTCTTCTGGCTTTTTCTTCCCCGAGGAGATCCATCTTTTCTTCATCAAAAAGCTCTACATCCTAGGTCACAGGGATGCACAACATGTCCCATATGGCCTCAGTGGAAACAATATCCCTAATCCTACCATTCTAAATGACCCCTATTACCTCATTGAATCTCTTGGCACATGCATCGACTAACTCTACACATGGATGCACAGTGAGAAACATGAGTTGTGGAAAACCACAATCCCAAAGCCAAAGTGAAAAACCATCGATCATCCCATACTTTTCCTTTCTCTTAAACATGCCTTCTCTAAGGCTTTTAGGGTTAACTGACAACTTGGGGTCAAAAACATTGTCGGCGATATCTTGCACTGCCTCTCTTTTTACAGGCTTATCAATTGGCAGCTTCTTGTAGAATTTGAAAGGTTTCTCCTCCACTGTCAGGGCATTGGTGAATGACTTCCACCCAAAAACATTGGCATAGCCAGGTCGTTGACTTGAAGTTGTGGTTTGTCTTCTAGAGGTTGAGGGTTCCACCATGACTGTATCAAGAAGTTGTAGAGAATTATTTAGGGATAACGACCACTTGCCTTTTGGTCAAAAATGAAAACCTACTTTTGAGCGCAATTAATTCTCTTGCTTGTACATGTAGTTAAGACTAAACTATTATTGCTAGACCATTAAATGCTACCACCGAGGTGATACGTGTGGATTAGAGATCTATATCCCTCAAGAATGCCAAAAATGCAATTAGGATGGAATAAGTACATTCCTTCCACTATCTCTTAATCAAATGAACTCATTGCCTCAAAAATCTTGCTTTTCATCATACAAAACATGCTGAGGTGATGCAAGGTACCCCTAAAAAGATGTGACCATTAATTGGTCATAATTTTAGCGTGTTAACCCACATATTTTCTCATTAGTAAGCTAGCTGGAACTGATGATGGTGAAGGACACATGTCAACAATCGGGGTATGAGAGCATTTACTCCCAATGCTCGAATTTATTTCTCAAGGCATTCCATCAGATCCTTTGTGTGATTTATCTATCTTACTCTATTTTGTCTTAAAACTTTTTGTTGTCATCTGGCCGAAAATAGACATCCTGTTGGTTGATTTTGTTGGCTCACCTTTTCTATATATAGCTACACCACCTTTTGCAACATTCATTCAAACATATAGTCTCTCAAGTTAGCTAGCATTTCACTTATTCCCATTTTTCCATAATTCACCACTTTATCAGAATGTTTGCTAGCTTAGGCACTCCCATCCGGCTCCTCCCTAGGAGACTACAATACAACTTCACGGGAGAGGTTACTAGTGATCGAATCAAGCGCCTAGTGAAGAAATGTGACCCTCTAGTTATGACTACATTCAAATGGGTGGTGGGCGCAGACTTCATTTCTGACAAGAATCAACTCTGGAGCAACTGCAATGTGCTTTCTTGTTTCGTGGCCTCACTGTTGGACATAAATGTGTCCAAACCTATGATAATTGAACTATACCATGAGATGTTTGACACCTCATTGATGGTAGGGCTTAGCAAGATAGTGCAAGTGGCCATCCCTGGTGTTGGTATCCCAAGCGCTATGGACGTTCGTAGACACGTGGACTTTGGCATAGATGTACCCTGGTTGCCCTTCCTTTCTGACTTATGCACCATGGACATTGAGATGCACTGCTACTCTTCTCAGCCAACGGCCATTTTTTTGTTGTGGGAGTATAGTGTGGAGCAAGTTCTGGGACTGGCCTAGAGGAAGCACTTCAACTTCCTAGTGCAGAGTCGCAATGAGTAGTCCTTAAGCCTTTCTCATGGAGTTTGCGTCTGTTGTGTTTTCAGCTCCCTTTTGCAACCAGACAGATAAGGAGTAGAAGAGGAAGAAAAGAAAGAGAGGAAAGAAAACCCAATAATGAGCCTTTACGACTACCTGGGCAATGGTTGGAGGCCTTTTCTGACTGTTTTTGCATGTTGCCATCCCTTTTGGATCTTTTGGCTTCGTAACTCCTTTTGGGTTTGCTCGAGAGAGCCTCATATTTGAATCTAAGCCTCAGGCTTGCATTATATGTAAATTTTTTGATAAATATAATATAATACAAGATTTTGTTTCTTTAGTGTTCTTCTTTAGTTGCTTTATTCTCAACATTTTGAAATATTTACAATTTTTTTTACATATGGTACATAACTGTTAAAATTTTCAAAGAACTATGCATTTTAATGGAAAATCTTTAGATAACTACTGTTCACTAGTATATCTAAATTGTTTCCTTCCATATCTTCAAGCTCGTACACATTCTTTTCTTCACTTGCACTGATTCAGAAAGGTCCTTTCCATAGTGCTTCAAATTTCATGTGTTGCCCGAGTTTTGCAGTGCATTCATCGTACTTTAGCACTAAGCTCCCTTCTTTGAATTTTGGGTTAGAAGTATTTTTGTCAAACCATCTCTTGACTATCTACTATCGATTGATCATGGTTCCATGAGCCTTTTCTCTGTCTTCTTCAAGTTTGAGGAGTTCTGCTAACCGTACTTCCATTCCACTATTTTCTTCAATCTCCAAGGCTTTTAGTAGTTTTAAAGTAGGAATTTCTATGGAAATGGGTATCACTACCTCTTTTCCGTACACCAACTTATAAGGGGAGGTATTCATAATTTGCTTGGGGGTAATTTGGTCTGCCCATAGAGCAGCCCATAAATTTTTATGCCAATCTCTTTGTCGTTTTGACCCAATGTGTTTTAGTAATCTAATCAGGTTTTTGTTGGTGGACTTTGCTAACCCGTTCCCTTGTGGGTAGTAATTTGGTGAAGTTTTAAGGAAAATCCCATGTTAGATAGAAAAATATAGCATCCGTAACCCAACAAAAGCTTAGGCATTATCGGATATGATGGTCTTGGGCGGACCAAATCTGGCCACTATTTCTTCAAGGGAACTAACAATTTCCCCCTTTGTTGTATTCTTTAGGGCTACGACCTTCGTTCACCTTGTAAAGTAATCAGTCACTGTGAGGATCCACTTGTGTCTGACACTGGAAATAGGATTTATCATACCGATAAAATCCAAACCCCATTGGGAAAAGGGTTCTTCGATTACTATCGGGCTCAGGGGTAAAGTGACATTCTTTCTTTTGCCAACAAAATGTTGGCACTATCTACACTTCTGCACCAGATGATGTGCTTCATAAAACATAGAGGGTCAATAATATCCTACCTGCATTATCTTTAAAGTGGTGGTCTTGGCAGAAAAATTCCACCCTCAAGACTATGATGAAATTCATTAAGAACACTTTCCACATGTAGGTTGTCGAGACATTAGAGCAACACACCATCATAATTTCTCTTAAATAGTACATCCTCAATTAATACATACCTGGTGCCTTGCAATCTGTAGTATCTTCTTTTATTGAATGGAAGACTATTTGGGTAATGTCCCTTCTACATATACCATGTCTGATTAGCTACCCAAGACTCTTTAGGCTTGAATTGGTTCGAGTAGACTTGATTGGTCTCCTTTTCAGCCACAAGACTCATTTCTTATGCGATGTATTCACACAAGCCTCTTCCCCGAACCATCTTGGTTGGTCTGATGTCTACATCATATTCTAGGATCTTAGTGATCCAATTTTCTCTTTTTTCGGTGATCTCACCTTCTGTGATGTATTCGCAGACACTGGGGTGTGCTACAAGGATAGTGATCTTGTTGGCCGACACCAAGTGTCAGAACTTTTTCAAACTTTCAACTATGGAAAAAGCTTGCTTTTGTAAAAAGTTATACCTAACCTCATAACCTTTCAAGGTTCTTGAATGGAATGCAACAAGATGTTCTCCTTCATTTTGATCACCTTTCTGAGTAAGCACTGAAGCTATGCTATCCTGACCACTATATACATAAATTAGGAAATCTTTGGAAAAATCCAGATTAGCTAAGACTAGAGCAACGAAAAATTGCTATCTTTATTTTCTCAAAAGCTTCTTTTCCTTTGGGGGTCCACTTGAAAAACATATTATTTTTAAGCATTAGTGTGATAGGCCTCACAATACTGGCGAAGTCTAAAATGAACCTGCCGATGAAATTGATTTTCCCTAAAAACAACTGGAGTCCTTTCTAGTTCACTGGCAGGGGTAATTCCATTATAGATCTAACCCTTTCAAGATCTATTGTTATTCCCTCTTTAGACACTAAAAAACCAAGTAGCTTACCTTGAGGCACTCCAAAGACACATTTTTTGGGATTTAGAGAAATCCTGAATTGTTGGCATTTTTGGAAAACCTTTTCTAGATGATCGAAGTGGTCATCCTTTGATTTTGAAAAGACTATCAGGTCATCCAAATATATCAAAATAATTAGGTTGATTAAACCTCTGAAATCAATATCCATTGTTCATTGAAAGGTTGCACTAGCATTTGATAGGCCAAATGAAATCTTGGCATATGCGAATGTTCCCCACTTAGTGGTAAGCGTCATCTTGTGGTGGTCACTCTCTTTCACATATACCTAGTTATATCCTAAAAAAGCATCAAGCAATGAGAAAATTTTGGATCTAGCTACTGTCTATAGAATTTTCTCAATTGATGGCAAGGGGTAATGGTCCTTCAATGATGCCTTGTTCAAGTCTTGGAAATCGACGCAAAGTTTGATGTCACCATTCTTCTATTGGATGGGTACCAGATTTGACACCCATGTAGAATGTTTGATTGGTTATATGATCCTTGACTCGACCAACTTGGTAAGCTCCTATGCCATCAAGGCCTCCACCTTCGGGTTGACTAGCCTTTGCTTCTGTCGTACGGGCTTGGACCCTTCCTCCAATTCAATGGTATGCTGAATTATACCTACGTCATAACCTCTAATATTATCATAGGTCCAGGCCATAACTGCGTCGTAGTCATAGCACAAATCCCTTAATCTTTCTTTATCTTTTCTAGTGGAACCTCCTTTCCAACTTTTAACTTTCTGCCACTTCCAACATCAAGCTCTTCGTAATCTCTTTCATTTGTAGTGAACCTTCGCTTGCCATTTCTCACATCTTCACAGTCAAAAAGGTTCTTGAGGGAAATCAACCCTCTGGGAAGCTTGTTCCCTTTTGATTGGATGACTTTCCCATCAAAAAATTATGTTCCTGGGGCTGGATAGTCAGGAACCATTCCTCCTTTTTGTATGAAGCTAGCAATCTAAGTATCGTTATAAAAAACATGCTAATTTTCATCATTGTCAAGAGTTGAGGGTTGGACGATGACTTGCACTACATTTTGTTTGGTTGAGTCAGGAATTGGTTCAAATTGTGGCCCAATAGATGCCATATGATCAATGATAATGCTTTGAGATCAGGGAATAACTTGTATGTTGAAGGCTTTGAATTTCTCGATCAGGTCCCAAATCTGATGTCTGTATGAATTCATTCAAGTGTTCTTTGCAGTTGCTTGACTGTGGACTTGGCTCACCACCAGGTTTGAATCTCTGAAAGCTTACACTCTCTTTATACCCATCCTTTATGCAAAGATTAGACCATGGACCAAGGCCTCATATTCAACATCATTATTCAAGCATGATAATAAAAAATGGTAAGCTCTAAGAGTTTCAGATCCAATTAGAGATAGCAATTAGACACCAACTCCGGAGCTGGCTTTACACTTGGCACCATCAAAATATAGGGTCCATAGACAATTATCAGATGGGTCATCAAATTTCTCTTGATCCTTCATTAGTTTTAGAAAATTTTGATCACCGTCAAAAATTATATAGTTGCCTAGCCCTGTCGCATGGAAGTTGCCAAATGGATCGGAGTTAATGAATTGGTTGAGAAACACTTATTCTTTAGGAGTTCGCTCACTTGTATCCTCTTCATCTCCTAGCATTTCTACACAATATTTATCCTATTGAGAGATGGAAGTATGTGCAACTTCAAAGCATAGGAATGCATTGTCCACAATATGTTCAGGATGTAAATATTTGGCAAGGATCGTCATGTTCACCCCATGCTTGGTTCTCAATATTAGGTAGGACAAGTCAAGTGCCATGTATCCACCAACTTGGTGGTGAAATCTCTTGAAAGACACATTCTAAAGGCCTGCGGAATTTCTATCACTACTACTTCCTACATGACTATTTGACTTGGGCAGGAGAAAAGGGTTAGAGATAGATCTTTTATTTGACCAACAGTCATAACCTTCTTCCTGTCGAGTTGCATGATTCCCTTTTCAAGGGGCTCATACTTAAGTTTCAAAGCATCTTCCACTTGTTTTGGCATGACAGTTGTACTGGCTCCCGAATTGATCATATTATTATGCAAAAGCTTATCTCCTACAATAAGTGTTAAAAAGAAAGGTGTGAGCTTTGGCCTACTTACCTCTTTCTCCTTTGCATTGTCTATGTTGTTTGCATATGCTATAGCTTTTGGCGCTTGAGGTTTTGATGCAGGTGCCTTGTCTTTTCTTTGATCACATATTGGAGCTACCCCCATCTGAGGCATTTGCTCTTCTTTCTTCAACCCTTCCTGAAGCAGAGTCTTTTGTTTAGGAATAGATATGACATCCCATAATGATACGTTGGTAGGTGCCTTCTTCAATTTCTCAACCACATTAAGCATCCTGACTGTTTGGGCCTTGGGCTTAAACAATGGTATTTCTTTCATTTTTGGAAGAAAACATTCTGACGTGACTGGGCTTGGTGTTCTACTCATCCCTTTCCCTGCCAATGGCGTGTTGTGTGGCTGCAAAAAAGGTTGGACTGTGGGCGATGAAGCTTGTTTCTCCTACAGTGGTGGTTGACGTGGCTGAGGCCATGACAGAGGTTGTTGCATGTATTCTTTGGTGAGCCTTCTTTTAGACCTTGTGTTGTAGTCTGATTATACTTGCGGAGCACTAGTCGTTGGAGCTTCATTTGCGAATACCACATCTTCTTCTTCCATCCATGAAAACAATGCTTGATTAGGTGCAATTTCTAGCCCCTACTCCAAGGACATCCCTTGCATTTGTGGTCTAAAACAAGCATTCTCTATTTCAGAAGAATTGTATTCATCCGTACTCAGGAGCACACCTTTGCTTCTTTGTTCTGTCATCCTTTGCATATTTACCCTAGGGCAGTTTAAGGGAAGATGACTATCTCTGCATGGGAAACACCATATGTTTTCATCTTCCAGAGCCAAATTGTTTTGGCCTAGGATCATTTCTTTGCTCTAGCTATCTTTTACTATCTGAAGTGGCATGGTGATTGGAACTATCTGATTTGCAGATGTCGTATGTTGGCCTCCTCCTCAGGAAAGTCCCTGATATGTGTCATATTGATAAGTTGGCCTACTTCCACCATAGGTCTTAGTGCTTGGCTTTGGAGGCATCACTTGCTGTCATTTGATGATAACCAAATCATTAGCAAGAGTCCACATGAGACTCTTCATGTCGTTAATATTTGCCGCAACTGAGTTGGAGCCAGATGTGCTACTTTGTGTGGTGGGATACACATACATGGACTGTGGTGTTCCTAGCATTGATTGCATAGTGGAAGTACTCGAAGAAACTTCTTCTCGAGATGTTCCAGGGGGTTCTCTGAACATAGGCATAGGGGGTCATGGTGGGAGCTTCCCAACATTGATCAAACTATTTTCCATGAGTACCACCACCTCATACATGTCATGCAAGATGTCTCCTCCCATGGAAGTTATCATAAATGTGATGTCTGAATTGATAGCCTTTAGATAGAACATGAACACCATTTCAGTTAGGGGTCAAGCAGTCATGAGGATCCTCTACCAAGTTTTATCAAACCTAGTGTTTAAATTCTCATGGCCTCTTGCAGGGCCCTTTTGATGGTGATTAATTGATGTAATAGTGAGGAGCAATCTCCCTTTTCTGAAAATCTTTTAAACAACAGGTCTCTCCAAGCTAGTCCCAAGAGATAATAGAGCTTGAAGCCAAAGATCGATACTAATCTTGGGATTTTCCTTTGAAAGATGCGGCTAACAGCCTCAAAGTGATATTTTCCTCCACTATATTATGTACCCTACATACTTCTGCTATATCTTGAAGCTGTTCAGAAGGGGTTTTGAAGTCTTCTCCAAAGAATTTTGGGATAGCCTTGAGGGCATTAGCAGGTATGGCAAGCCATACATCTAGGGGTGTGGGTGGCTGTAGAGGACTACCACTATCCCATGTTACAAAATTTCTAGTAGAAGGGGTAGGTACATGAGCCATAGAGAAGAGATTCATATGAATCGAATATATAGGTAATCTTATTTGGAAGTTTAAGCCTCTGGGTGGAGTAGATAAAGCTCTAGATATTGGGCTCTTACTTCTTACTCTATTGCTCCTTACAAGTGATATATAACTTGTAATTCTCCTCCTCCTCGGTACTGAGGAAGGTAACTGAGAGTAATGGAAGTGACCTCTCGAAGATGCTCTTGTTTGGACTCTGGGCATGAAATTTCTAGTTTTCTTCCTTAGCCTAATTTAAGAAATATTTCTAACTTCTAATTAGGTGTTTGGAAAAATTCTAGTCCCACCAAGAATTCCTTAAAAAGAACTATTGATCATCAAAGCTTGCACCTCTCCGATAGTCTTATGGGAAATTCAGCAAGTGGGGGAAAAATTGCATCTCACTAAATACCTTTGGGATTTTTATAGAAAGTCAACTCTTCTTTGGGGTTTGGAGATAAGGGGAGAATGAAATGTAAACATAAAACATAAAAGGAAATGTGCTAGAGCTTTTACAATATTTCAAACCCAAATTATTCCTATGAGTGATATAAATAGACACAGAATTCCACAACCCTTCATTGTTGGAAAGAGAATGAACAACAAAGGCTAACTTCAAGCACAATATAGACTTTCAAATCTTTTTGTAGGCAGTGTTCATTTTTTTTTATTCAAGGGGTAAACGCTTTTGAACTGGAGCTATGAATTGGAATACAACCACTCAACAATATTACCCCAATGGGGTTTGAGCCTTAGTGAAAAGAACAACAATGCCACGATTAAACAATCACACCATGCCAATATCGGCAGGTAGTGTTCATTATGGTCCAATCAAACATAAAGATTTCTTATGGATAATAGAACAATATCTCATAAATCACATGAACTCTTTCTCCTAATACAACATAGCACGAAAAAATAACAACTTTTAAAAAAATAGAGAAGTCCAATGACAGTCCATTTTTCCTAAGATATTACTTTACCATACAAGCATACAACATAGAAATATGCTACTTCAATTATTCAAATCTGGCTTGTAAGACATAGTGTTTCATTCAAAACGATAATATAAAGAAATAAAACTTGAAAAAGTCCATACATGCATAGTCTCAAAAATTTCTCCTCAATAGTTCATGCTTTTAAATATTAAATGAAATTTGAAATAGAGGTCAGATGCTAATCCAACAATATTTTAAACCTTAATAGATATAACATGCCAAAGTAATGTAGTTTTGCAACTTGCTTATGAAAATACTTCTAAAACCTTAAGAAAATTAAAGAAACTTTTCTTAACAAAGAAACTATAACTTGGAAATCCCACCCCCCATTATGTCGTTGCCCTCATTATATAGCCGCTAAAAGAATAAAACACCACCTCAATATAGAAGTAATTGATGTCAGATGTTGATACTTGATAGCTTGCAATCTGATTGTAGATCTTTGCTTAGGATGCAATGATCTTTGCTCATTAATTCCCAACTGCTACATCAATACCCTTTATATATTTTAGCAAAGATAGAGGCCCATAAACGATCTAATCCTAAAAACAATTTGGCAAAAGGATTCTACTGACCAACCACATCACCCTGAGGCACCGACTCAAAGCTTCCATCCCAAAAACCAAGAAAAGAAAAGGCCAACAAGCTCTGACAGACTCCTAAAATATATTGTCTCATAAGAGGCACAGTCCTCCTGCAGTGAAGAGATGACATGTCACGCATGCAAAGATCTTATGTTTTTTGAAAAAATGTTTTGGAGAAAACTTTCACCAAGTTGAGGCGTTTCCCAGGCCCTCCTTGGAAAGGAAGACAATAATAGAAATCCATGTAACCACCATGTGGCGCATTTCCCATCTTTCTAACCAACCCTACATAAACCCAAACATCTCCAAAGTCAAAACCAAAAGAAGCCAAAGATTGAAAGACTAAGGTAAAGAAAAATGTTTCACATGTGGTAACTAGGAAATGTTGAAAATGAGCATTTGTTGAATCAGGGAAAAGGAACCTTCTTTCCTTCATACACTTTTTTTTTTAATTTTGTAATGACCAAAGGAGATTGGAATAACATCCTTGAAATACTCAAAACATACCGCATGCAGAGGACAGTTGAGAGGGTCATATATGATCCTAAAGGTTTTATGGGTTGGTTGAATGAGAGAAACAAGAGATACAAACATGTCGACATTTTTTAGTATCTAAAAGATGTAATAAGAAATATATTAGACACTTTGGAACATGAAAAGAGGTTAGCAAGGTGGATCACATTCAATAAGATACAAAGGAAAATAAAGCAGGAAGAACTTGATTTCAAGGTCCTCCTAGAGGCTAAGGGTATAATATAAAAAGTGGAGCATGTAACAAGGAATTTTGATTCAATAGTAGGCCACCTTGAAATAAGGGGTAATTAGTAAAGATAAAGGGAAGGATCCAATTGTAGAAGAACAGAGTGGAGGAGAAATCCCTACTATAGGAGAAGAGTCTACATCACAAGCCCCTGAGGAACAAAAAATAAAGTTCTTTATAAGGAGAAAGAGTAAGGAAAAAAATCTAATGAATTCT
>VDFB02134123.1:0-11020 GCA_007258455.2 Sequoia sempervirens | reverse complement strand
CAATCATACATGCTAAAATGACATCATTTTGTAAAAGGTGACAAGTATCACATTGAAATCTAAGGTGGCAGTCAACACCAACTAATTAGTTAAGGAAAATCAAGCATGATGAGAAGTCTAAAGACAATAACCTCCTTGCAATCAAGATAAAACAGTGACCACTTTAGAAGCATGGAAAAAAAATTCAAAAGGGAATTTTATCAAGCACAAATGACAGAGGGATAGTTTGAACATTTTAATGGCAGTCACCATTCAACATCAAGCATAGTCACCTCTTGAATTGGACGGTACAGTCACCTTGAAATGGTAAATGATAGAGAGAACTCTAGAAGGTAGTGGCAGGCCAAGTTTTTGAGAGGTCAAATAAAAAGAATTTCAAAGGGACTGTGTAAATGAAGCTCAAAATACAATACTTCTCCCTATACATGATGATAGTCAAAGCATTGTCAATAAAGACAGCAACCTAAAAAGACAACTTTGCAATGGAAAGATAGAGGACATCCATAAATACCTAATACAGTCATAGTTCATGAACTAAAGGGATAGATGAGTAAAGGGTAGAGTTCCTTAGTGGCAAGAAAAATAGTTTTGAAAACACAAACCATAAGCTTTCAAGACCAATGTAAGAGTGTTCACAACTACATAAGACAAAGTATTAGATCAATGAAATCAAAATGCCATGAAATAGAAAAGAGGACAACACTATCATGAAGGGGCAGTCATGATATTTTTGTCAAAACAAGGTTTCGGATGGGAGATATATCAAGGATGCAAACAAGAACGGGACAATATTCATAGGCTATCATGAAAGGGACTTTCATAGTGCACCTTGTGTGTTTATTGGGAGCAATCACTTCAAAGAGACTTGCGAATGCATGAAGGATAGTGATGTTGGTTCACTGGGTAGAAGACCAAGTTGTAAGGGAAGTTTGTAACCTCTAAAATGTTTTCAATGATTCATGACGGTCATAAGCCCTATTACAGTCCTATAAAGGTAGCAACCATGATAATCTCCAAGCCACATTGATGTGTAACTGTGATAAGGACTTTGGGGAATTTTTTAGGACTATGGGTGAGTCATTAATAGTAAATGATTATAATAATGTTCTTATAACCATGACCTTCAGGAATGGAAGTCACCATACATTTAGAAGAGGCAATGTTTTTAATGATTCATGACAATTGAGGATTAGATTCATAGCCATAGTGAATAAATTAGTGAAGGAAACCTCTTTAACATAAATGTAGGGTAGCCATGGCATGTGATAATCAAGAGTAGAGCTACCAAGTAATGGGCATCTACAAAGAACTTAGTGAAAGATGAGAAAATAGATGACAATTAGAAGACAATATAGGGTTATAAAACCTATAAAACCTTTTACATATGTCTTGTTTATGCATTGTAAAAGTGAAAGAATACATGTCAAATATAGGTTATGAGTTGTGTTAGAGTATTCAGTAGTTGAGGTTGTGAAAACTCTTTTTCCTTCGTACAAACACTGACAACAAACCTTCTCATAAAACACATGTATTTCATGATTATTTGTGAGTTATGAACAAACAAACCTTTTGTTTCAATATGATTGAGAGTTTAGAGTGGCTAGTAGAGTTTAAAAATATGTGCATCACCTCCTAGTAGCAGTAAATTTCATTTCCAAAGCAATATCTATCCCTTTTCCAATCAAACCAGCATATTTTAGGAGGTTTTTCAAAGGGAACCAGCCCATAATTTGGAGTTGCATCCCCATCTTAGGAAATCCACGGGCCTAAGGATGTCCCCAGGTTGCATAGGATTGTCGAGCTTTAAATTTTAGCATTCAAGGTGCAATCCTTCGTGACAACGGTTTTTGGCATGCCTGGTGGGACACTAAAACTCATTTCAGTCAATAAATACAAACATTTTTACTATTGTCTTGGTATATGCAACAATATTTTTGACCTTTTTGAGGTTATAAACATATATCTGGCAACTCTACTTTAATTTTCAAGCAAATCTAGTGCAATCAGCACATAAGAAGAGTGCAAACAAGAGGAAGCTCCTCTCCCTTTGAGCATTTGGAATTGTCACCACCAAGAAGAAAAGGGAGGGTAGCGAGGAGTCCTAGCCTAGCTAGATCATATTCTACACCTCCAAATTGCAGGCCTGCAAGTCCTATTCCAAGAGTTTGAATACCTAACATTCAAGTACTAACAAATCTAATCGAAAGGCAATTTTCCTTTGCACCATTTAATGGGGGCAGCCCATTAAATAATGCTCAACATGATGTTATTCCTATGGCAGCCCTTAGAAGCTTACCTTCTTTCATAGGAGAATATCAGACTACCTCTATTGAGAATATCAGGGATGTAGCCACCTTATGATTAGTTCATAATATCATAGATGAGAATGTGACAACCAAACTTTTAGCCACATCCCTAAAAGGAAAAGCTTTGTAATGGTTCAAGAGTTTGGCAGTTAATTCAATCAGAACATGGGATGAACTAGGTGATGGCTTACACAAGCATTTTGATGAAAAATTAGATCATTTGTCTTTGGTTGAGTAACTAACTACCATCAAGAGAGCTCCACATGAGCACATGTCTAATTTTAACTATCGTTTCTAGAAAACTTGAGATAGAATTCCAACAATGGAAAGACCTTTAGTCCAACATGCATTCTTGTATTTCCTTAAAGCCCTTAATAGTGATATATCTATGATGATCTATTCAATGGGTGGAAATACACTTCCTAATGCATATGACATCGCCATTAGAGTAGAAAAAACATCATACAAGCTGGTAAAATAGTTCCAAGGCCTCTAATGCCTATTTTTCCTGAGGTACAACCACCTACCCTAGTGCAAATACCTACTATAGCTGATATTTCTCCTATTATAGCATTGAATTACCAAGTTTCATCCCAAGAGAAGAGTGTCTCGGCCCAATCTCAAGAGCTCCAAGAGATAAAAATCCTATTAAAAACTGTCGGCAATGATTTAGTGAATTTCAAGAATCAAGTAGGCCAAAATCCTAGACCATATCAAGCAACATATCAATCCAATAGGCCTCCTTATCAAGTTTATCCTCAAGGTTAGAGAAGCAATTTTAATCCAAGGCCTTATCAACCTTACAATCAAAATACTGCCAACATTTCTAGAGAACTTGCACCAGTGCAAAACAACATGGCACATGATTATAAGTAGTGTTTTCCATGTAACCAACCTCATAACGAAGCCACATGCTTGAATGGATTGATCAATCAGGCCCTCATGGCACAAAATAGCACTGTTGTCCCATAAGATACAACTTGAGGGACTAGTGGACACTAGGTTTCTTAGACCAGTGAAGGATATCCTTATGTTGCATTGATGAATTGGAAAAGTGAAGAGTTGTGTGGAGTGAATAACACACAAGGTCAAATTTAGTCATATACCTCTATAGTAGCCAATACAAGGTCAAATAAAAGAGTTGTTCACATAGGAAAACAAGCTAATAAAGGTCAACAACAAGCTGATAAGGGCACAAATCAAACTTCTACAAGCCAACAAGGTCAAGTTGTGCCTTCATCTTTACAAAATATTCATATTTTTCCAAGAAATCAAGTGGTGATGAGTAAAGAACAGTCAAAATTTCAATCACAACCTCTACAATGACATCAAAAGGTTAGTACTAATCCATTTAATATTGTGGATCACATGAAGAAAGCTACTATTAGTATGACAATGTTGGATGCTTTGTATAGCCCTAGACAAAAGGACTTATTGCAAGATGCCTTAGCTAAGATCTTGTTTTCAAATGAGACTCCTAAAGAGCAACCCAGAATTGTGCTTGCAAATAGCCCAAAAAAAAAGAGTGAATAGCCAACTCAAGTGGTTAAACGACCCCCATTTTATGTTAGTTTGATTATTGGCTAGCACTTAGTTCACAATTGCATGATTGACCCAGGGGCAAGCAGCTCTATAATGCCAAAACAATTAGTAGATAAGCTGGGATTAACATATGAGCTTATTTCAAAGGGAGTAATTCAGTTGGATGGGACAACCATAAACTCAGTTCGAGTAATTAAAAATCTAAGTCTTACCTTACATTCTTGCCAAAAAATTTCAATCCCACAAGATATCTATGTCATAGATCTACCACCTTTCTTTTCCATATGCCTTTCAAGGGATTTCACTACAAAGTTAGGAGGATATCTATTTTTTGGTTGGTCACACTTGTTCTTTAGAACAAGATATGACACTAAGGTGACCAAAAAATTAGAACTTCTTGCAAAATATCACATAGAACCATATGTTCCTAATGCTATAAATGAAAATCTTTCCATTCACAGACAAGAAGAACAATCCATCATCCAAGATCCCAACACTCCCATAGCAGGCATAACTGATCTAATCTTGGATGAGTGGGCAGATGAGAATCATGAAGTTGATCCTTTCAATCATATGGATGAGGTAGGACTAGGGATTTACATGATTCATGAGAAAGATGTAGTTGTCCCTAACCTAGTAAAAGAGGAAAAATAGTAGTGTGAATAGTAGTCTAATCAACTTTGGCAGTTGTACTTTCATGGCTCAAGAAGCAAAGTGGATGCTTGTGGAGATGCTATGTTGATCTCTGCTGATGGTGAGAGATATTATTTAGCTATGAGGTTTGCTTTCAGCTGCTCTAACAATATAATGGTGTATGAGATACTCATCCATGGCTTAGAGTGGGAAAGAAAGAAAGGTATCAAGTGCTTACAGGTACTTGGGGATATAGAACTGGTAGCAAATCAAGTGAGAAATCTGAATGTAACTAAAAAAAATTTGCTCAAGTTGTATAAGCATAGGGTTTGGGATCTTATAGAAGATTTTGATTCCTTTAACTTGTTGTCCATTCCAAAAAATCAGAATAAAGAATCTGATAGATTGGCTGCCATGAGTTCACAATTAGACATTCCAAAAGAGGTGAAAAATGTTGAAAAAAAGCAGTATGTAAAGGTGGTAGTAAGGCCATCATTTCCAAATAATAACACCAGTTGGAAAGTATTTGAAAGTGATGAACAAATTGTAAAAATTTTGATTGAAGAGGCTGAACTTGTAGCTGGGAATCAACAAAAATGGTAGCAACAGTATGATAATCAAATTCTATAGCTGAAATCAAATAAGTTGCCAAAAGGTTTGGTAACTTTAAAATCTATTTTCAACTCTAATGATCAAGTGAGGAAAGACAAAACCATCATGTCAGTAAAAATAAGAGCATTATGAACCCATTAAGATATTTAGAAACAAGCTCCTAAAGCTTGGAAAGGTATGCACAAAGGAAGAAAAGAATGCTTTTATTTTACTTTTCCAAGAATTTGATGATGTTTTTGCTTGGGAATATGGAGATTTGAAAAATTTTAACCTTGAATTGGTTCAACACACCATTGAGTTGGAACCCAATGTGAAACCAGTGAGACAAAGGCCTTTGAATCCAAAGCTGGAACACCTCATGAAAATAGAGCTAAACAAGTTGATTCAAGGTAATATCATCTTCCCTATTAAGAGTACATCTTGTGTGTCAACTTTAGTACCTGTAAGGGAAAAGAATGGTGAAATCAGGTTATGTGTTAACTTTAGAGATCTAAACATAGATTCCCTCAAAGATCATTATTTGCTACCCTCAATGGAATAGATATTGCAAGTTATATCAAGATTTGACAAATTTTCATTGTTAGATGGTTATTCAAGGTACAATCAGATTTTGGTAAAAGAAGATCAGTTCAAAAATGCTTTTACCACAAAATGGGGAACCATGGCATATAGAAAGATGCCCTTTGGATTGTCCAATGCAAGGGAAAAAATCCAAAGAGCTATGGACATGGCTTTCCAAGGTCTCATGAAATTTTTTTTACTTGTTTAACTTGATGACATAATTGTTTTTTCAAAACATGCTAATGAACATTTTGATCACTTAAGGAAACTCTTTGAGAGATGCAGGGAATATGGTGTTTCTCTCAATCCTAATAAGTGTATCTTTGTTGTCCATGAAGGAAAATTGCTTGGTCACATAATTTCAAAGCAAGGTATTACAATAGACCCTAAAAGAGTAAAAGCAATTTTAGCCTTACCTTCACCTGCTCAAAAGAAGGGTCTATAAAGTTTCTTAGGAAGAAAAAATTTTATTAGAAGGTTTATACCTAACATTGCAACCCTCTTGAATCCTATAACAACTATGCTAAAGAAAAATGTAAGTTTCAGCTGGCCAAGAGAAGCTAAGAGGATTTTTGAAGAGATTAAAGAAGCTATTACAGCTGCACCTACTCTTGTAAACCCAAATTTTACTAAAGATTTCACACTATATGCCTTTGGGAGCATTGATACCATCTCAGCTATGTTGGTGCAATAGAATGAAGATGGGATATAGTATCCAATAGCCTTCTTCAGCCAAGGTTTGGAAGGTTATGAGGAAAGGTACACCTTTGTGGAAAAACACACTTTAGCTATCATTGGAAGCCTTAAAAAATTCAAGTATTTTCTTTCAAACAATAAGATTCATCTTATGGTTTCTCACCCAAGCGTTAAAGAATTTTTCTGAGTAAGGATCTAAATGATAAAAGGACTAGTTGGATAACCAAAGTCATGGAATATGATGTTTAAATCAAGGTTACCAAGCTAGTAAGACGCAAAGGATTGTCTACGAAGATAGCTGCTAAGGTTGAGGACAACGAACAAATCAAAGAAGAGGTTGTCCTTGTGTTAAATAATGAAGATCAAACTGTTGTTCCAAATCCTCCTTCAAGTTGGATTCAAGAAACAATGCAAAATGAAGGTATTTCATACTTCAATCCATTCCTTATGTCATTTTGGATGGAAACTTGTATAGAAAGAACTTTCATGGAGTTTTATTGAGATGCATTAATTTTGATTAGATTAATAAATTGTTGAAAGAGTTTCATAATGGAGCAGTTGGTGGCCATTTTGCACCAAGAACTATAGCTCTTAAAATCATGAGAGCTTTTTATTATTGGCCCAAATTTGTACAAGGATACCTATGCATAGGTAAGGAAATGCAAACAATGTGCTTTATTTGTAGGGAAACAAAGGCTAGCAGCCTTATCTTTGCACCCAATTCAAGTAGAGCAGCCATTCATGAAGTGGGGTCTCGATTTCATTGGACCCATAAACCCACCTTCCAGCTTAGGGCACAAGTGGATTTTGACTTCCACATATTACTTTACCAAATGGATAGAGGTTGTAGCATTGAAGGAGGAAAATGAAAGTGTAGTACTAAATTTCTATGAGGACATAGTAGCAAGGTTTGGTACCCCTAAATCCTTTATCTCCGATAATGTACTATATTTTTTAGGCATGAGAATAACTGAATGGGTTGTTAAGAATGATATTTTTTTTAGCACTTCATCCAATTACTATCCACAAGGTAATGGAAAAGTTGAGTATACTAACAAGAATCTGATTAGGATCATCAAAGAGCAATTGAAGACAATCAGAGAAGCTAGAATAAAAAGCTGAAACTATCCTTATGGGTTGATATAATTACTCCCAAGAGGTCTACAAGTAATTCTCCATGCATTCTTGTTGATGGAAAAGAAGTGAGGCCACCCATCTTAGTAGAGTTACCAAATCTAAGTTTGGTCAAAGAGCTAGAAATGATGGAGGAAGAACCAATGGAGGTAAGACTTGCTAAGTTGAAGGAGTTGGAAGAAACAAGAAGACAAACACTTCACAATATAGAAATTCATCAAGCACTCATGAAGAAGACATTTGACGGGAAGGCAGTCCCAAGAGTGTTCAATGAAGGAGATCTAGTTCTCAAATGGGATGGAATCTCTCTCTCTCTCTATCCTCTCTCTATCTCATATCTCACCTCTCTAGTTATCTCCCTCTCTCCCTCTCTCTACCCCTCTCTCTCCTCTCTCTCTCTCTCTCCTCTCTCTCTCTCCTCTCTCTCTCTCCTTATACCCTCAACCCTCATCCCTTAAACCCTCAACCCTAATCCCTCAACCCTCAACCCGTAAACCCGTAAACCCTAAACCCTCAACCCCTATACCCTCAACCCTCAACCCTCATCCCTCAACCCTTAAACCCTCAACCCTTAAACTCTTAATCCCTCAACCCTCTACCCTATACATTAAACCATCAATCCTCTACCCTATACATTGGATCCTCAACCCTAATCACTCAACCCTATACCCTCAACCCTAAACTATGTAACATGCCCATTGTTCTACCTTGTAATTTTACTAAGTTTTACCCACAATTGGATAGTTATGCTACTAGCATTGCGATCCATAAGATTTTTCTTTTCTATTCAATAATAAATGCATCATTTGAAATATAAATTTATCTAAACTTTCCATTGCATAATCAAATAATCATTCCAATAATATAAGTATGATTTAACTTTACATAAATATATTCAAGATAACATTTTGCATTTACAATTTCCATATAGATGGATACATGTTTATCTATGTTGCTTCAACAAGCTTACAAGAACTAGAATTACAAACTATTGCAGATGTCCCAAGATTGGTGCATACATTATAAATTTTCCCTTTACTGGCGCGTACATCTTCAATTCTTGAATCAGAAATACCAATGGTCTAGAATGTCCTTCTCCCAAATCCTGGCTGCCAACTGCATGAGGAGAAGCATCACTCAAGCACTTTCTGCCAACCATGGACTTATTGTGGTCCATCATAAATCTACTAAAACTTGGTAAGATGTCCCTCCCTTCGACGAAGAGGTTGGTTTGGTAACCTCATCCTTCAATTAGCCTTTTCTAAGCATAGTGTTGTGTCCTACATATCTAGAGCTACCATAATTTTTATATTTCCTCATATATGATTTCCCCAACCTAGAATGTAATATTGGACCACACAGTGAACTAATAGTGTAGACAGTGGCTACCTACACTACTTTAACCAAAGATTCATCACCCAGCAACTTCGAGTGAGGTCTTCTAAATTACCACATGTTTTAATTGCTCAATTTGTATTGACCAATAGTATTCTATTCTAAGGTTATCCTCTTTCACGTGGATTTATCCTAACCCCAGGAATAACCTTCCCATCAACTCATATCTATATGATATTTCCTATAAGTATCTTAAGCCACTCTATCTTATTCTACATACATATAGTTTTGACTTACATTATAACATTAAATGAATCTATTCCAAAAGTATAATCCCAACAATAAAAGACTCTATTCAAGAGTGCAATCTCATCAATAAATGACTCCCATCAAAAGTATAAACTCATCAATAAATTACCTCAATAAAAAGTATAACCTTTAGCAATAAATGACTTCATTCAAAGATAAAATCAACAACCAAATGATCAATCCGATCATATAGTTTAATCCCAACCTATTTTCTTTAATCAACAAACAAGTTAACAACCCAAGAAATAGGTTATTCTCGTCCCAGGGTTTCAATCAAAGTAAAGTAACGACCAAGTGATAATAAATAAATTATTAAACCTCCATTCAATAGTCCTCAAATATTCACATGTTTGTAATGTTCACTACATTTTTATATAATTTAGAGGACATTATCATCTTGCGAGGAGTTGGTACATATACACCCATAGTCCTCTCACTATATGGTTTTGGGTTACTGAAATGTGAGTCTTCTTTTAGAATTTTGTGAATATGAATAGACTCTAAATAAAAATAAGAAAATAACATATTCATAAATAAGCTTTATCAACCCTATAGTTGAATTTTTGATATAATTGTATACACTTAAAAATGGTCTAATTAATTAAATACATTTATTTGATTAATTAATCTGTTATTCCTCTACTATTAAATAAATAAAAATTATTTATTTATATAGTTCATATTTATTTCTTCTAAATTCTTCTATTATTCTAATTTTAATTAAATAAGCAAAATTAAATACTTTGTTTTATTTAATTATTATTATCATCAATTTCTCCTATTTTCTATTTTAAATACATTATTCTACTTTAATTAATTAAATAAATATTACATACTTTTTTTAAATTAATTAATCATTCCACATTTAATTTAATAAATAAGCTACTATAGTTTATTTGTTTAAATTAATATCTCTTTTCTCTCATATTTTGAATAAATGAAATAAAATATTTAAAATATTCTCAAATCCTCCACCTCATCAAATCTCAACAATAAAATAAAACTATTCAGTTTTATTAAGTATTTCAACAACCAACTCCTGTGCATTTACAGGAATGGCCATGAAAGGCTGTCACAGGAAAATCTTCTCCTATCCTCTGGCTTGATGTTTTTGTGGGGAGGAACAATCTCCATGGAAATCTCAAGAGTCTCCATCTCTCACCACACAATTCCTCAGAGGAAATCCCAGCCTTTTATCATGTGCCCCTTCACAAATGTGTGTTGTGAAATCTATAAATATAGGTTTCTGGCTACACGAAAAGGATCCTAATTTGTGCAATCTTACTCTGCAGGTATTCCAGGCAATCAAGCATTCAAGAAATCAGCAATTGGTATCAACCATCAAGCATTCATCAAGCATTTAGTATTCACAGTCATGGCTGCTATTACAATAGTTTTTCATTATTAAATCATATAGGAATAGAAATAGTTTGAATTCTCATTCTCTAAGTGTCATTTCAACAATCTATTAGCTTACTTAAATCTGAGAGCAAAGTAGATTAGAGAGATCTTTAGAGTTAGATAGCAATAGGACAGATTTATGAAGATTCTTAGTTTAAATTAGCTTAAATCTTTTGAATCTTTGATGTAATGTCTTATTTAGAAGTGTAGATGCATACTTAATTTGTTTATCTCATTCATACCTGTAACCAGAAACCTATATTTATAGACTTCACGGCACACATTTGTGAAGGGGCACAGGATAAAAGGCTGGGATTTCCTCTGAGGAATTGTGTGGTGAGAGATGGAGACTCTTGAGATTTCCATGGAGATTGTTCCTCCCCACAAAAACATGAAGCCAGAGGATAGGAGAAGATTTTCCTGTGACAGCCTTTCATGGCCATTCTTGTAAATGCACAGGAGTTGGTTGTTGAAGTATTTAATAAAATTGA
>VDFB02134122.1:27705-45339 GCA_007258455.2 Sequoia sempervirens | reverse complement strand
GAAGCTATCAAAGAAAACGCCTCCAGGCAGGCAATCATCAAGAGTTTGAAGAAATCTTTTATTCCGGAGTCTAAGATCGTGTCAAAGTTCGGGAATTTGACGGACACCAACCTCGGGTCTTTCAACCGCGAGGCCTTCTTGCGAAGGATATATGGGCAAGGTGGCAATCCTCCGACGGAAGTATCGCACAACATTGTGAAGAGCGGATTATATGTAGCAGCCGGGTTCCAACCAGCAGTTCGATGTCCAAAGCTGATTTTGGAGTGCGCAAACTTCTACAATTCGGATTATGGAGTGCGCAAACTTCTACAATTCAGACCATCGGACGATTGTTTCTCCGGATGGCACGTTGTTGGCCAACCTTGCACCTGATGCAATTGGTGAGGCATTCGGGATCCTGGCTACAAATAAGATGCTATACAAATCCAAGGAAAAGGCTGATAAGATGTATGCCACATCTTTCGAGAAATGCATGAAGAGAATCAACACCACCTGGATGAGAAAGCCAAAACCTCCTGGCGCCAGGCTGCCAAAGCAAATAATTTCAGAGGAGCTGAAGCAAGAATACTGTGATATAATCATGTTGCTCAGTCGAGTTAACGGCAGCCCGCAGGCATATGTGTTTGAACCATGGATGTTCTTCTATATCAGCGTGGTGCTCGAAGGAAAGGTGGAAGTGAATTGGGCTCAGATGATCAGCGATAACATCAATGAACAGTTCAAAAATCTGAGGAGAACGAGGACATTCTACATGAGTTCGTATGTTATCTACATGCTAGCTCGGATGACAAAATATAGGGGGTTGGCATACCAAGAGCCGATTGGGTGTGGTTTTAATCAGTTCAAGATTCATGAATCTTGTAGGCAGTTGCATCTCACAAGCACCGCTGACTTCAAGAGGGTGAATGATGCTTTCACAATGTACATCACGAGGACCCTTCAGCGGAGATTGCAACAAAGGATATCTGAAGAGGCGCAAATGTTGATAGAGGAGTATGGGTTTTGATTCGTCCAATTCCCAAAGTTCACCTATTTAAGGCTATCAGGGTACAGTTCATACGTCTACCGACTACCGAGGTACCCCACGAATAGAATGATCATGCTTGAGCTGTCTAGGCAACTGGTGGCCTATGACAAAATTATAAGAAGGAAGAAGAAGGGAGGTTTGCACTTTCCCATTGTTTTGGGAAACTTGCTTGAGGAGTGCCCTTCTTTGCAGGCAGCCAAGGAGGCAGAAGAAGAATTGTGGTTCTATTAGTTAACTCTCCATACCAGCCGGCAGGATTTTGATCCTCGAGGGAAGATTGGAATAGTGAATGCTGGAGACGAAGCTGAGATTAGAAAAAGAATGTTTTCCAGGTTGCCTCTTAAATTAATCAGAGAATGCGAAGTGGTCCAAGTCCCGGACCGGGTTGATGAGGATACCAGACTTATTCACCCAGATTATGAATCGATAAAGAACACGCCAATCCCACCACCAGATTGGGCTGAGCCGGAGATTACGGACTTAGACACTTTGTCTATTCCCGTCTTGACTTTTACAAGGACTTGGGTAGAGGAGCACGTTCGCAGATTGAGGAGAAGATCAATTGCCCTCTCGTACAACCTTATGGGTGATAGAAGGCTACCGGTGTTGGCAAAGAGGAAAAAACAAATTGCCCAGGCTGTGGAGCCACAACAGTAGGAAGAACCTATTCAGCCGGAACCTCAGGAATCGGGAGATACATCATCTACTCAATTGTTGGCCCATTCCTCCAGCGTGCACGAAGTCTCGCTGTTTGCGGATCAGAGGGTTCGAATGAATGAAGAGCCAGAGGTTAGAGAAGTTAACCAGCCAATGCCAAGAGAGCTGGACAGTCAGAGTGCCAATGCTCCTGAAGGTGCCAATCAGCCAGATGAAGGGGAAGAGATGGAAACGGATAGCCACTTTGATCATGCGCTTGGGACAGTTTTTGAAGAGGAAGACATTAGAGAGTCAAGGGTTGGAGCTCATGAGGAGAGTAATCAACATATGGAGATAGATGAGCCTCAACAAAATACTGCTCGAGAGGAGGTTCGTGAAGTGGAGGCAACTGAAGAGGAGCCCCTTATTGTTTACAACACTTAGCGTAGTTGGCTCTCACGTGCAATAAGGAGAGATAAGGACGATGATGCTGACCTGGCAATTGAAATGGAGGAGCTTCTAAATAGAACAAGTAGGTCACCGAAAAGGAAGAAGGCAAGGAAGTATTCAAAAATGGAGACTAATGAGGCCGGTTCGCGCACCCTCCATATTGCCGTTCCGAGGGAGGATCATGACTTAAGTGACGCAATGCCAGAGAATTACACCGTCACCACAATTGAATTGGGACGTCCTTCTGGAGTGCAAGTGGTTGAAGAAGCTGAAAATTCCTTTCACGCTTTGAAGGATAGATTGGTACGGAAGGAAGAAAAGTATAAGAGATTGAAGAAGGAGCACAAGGCATTGATCGGATATGTGCAACATCTAGCACGTCCAGGTGCTCAAGAAAACCCAGCAGTAGAGCTTCCACCTGAGCTGCACGAGAACCAATCAGTGGGCTTGAGGAAATGAAGAGAGCTATACGAGAGGGAGATAAATGGATAAGCGGCGTTCGCACTGAGGCAGAGAAATTCATGGCCGATCTTGTCTCATCTTTTCAGAGTGCATCTGGTATCCTTTCGCGCTTGGATGGTGTCGAGCAAGCTTGGGGAGACACTCATATTTTCCAGGACAAAACCATTCCTCGCCTTGCTGTTTTGATGCGTGTGCCCACGCAAACTTTGGTAAATGAAGGAGTGATCCAGGCTGGGGACAGGTATGATTTTCTTGGGTGGCATTCAGCTGCATTCACTGGAAAGGGCTTCTTCGACATGGCAGCTATGGAGTCTTCTAAAATCAAGAAGGCAATGAGAAATATTCACGAGGGCATCCTCAATACATTGGATGCATTGTTCGCCAAGAGGCTAGCTCCCGAGGAGGTAGAGATAGACGGATTGAAGGCAAGGTTGCAACCTTTCTTCTCCGAGATGAAGATGTTCTCTCAACTTGACTTTGAGAACATCTCGACGTTTTCAGCAATTATTCAAAGCACACAGGAGTCTATTGAGGCTTGGGGAAAGTCTTGCGATCGACATGAACAGATGGTAGCTATCCTTGAATATCAGCTCAATCTTACTCCAGCAATTTCTGAGGAGGAAGTTGATGAGGTACTGGCCCGGTTCGTAGCTTACGCGGTCAGAGAGAAGAGCAAGGGAATCCGAGTCATGGACGAGAATCTTCTAGAGGGATAGTGGGCATTAATTGCCCATAGTGGTCAAGGAGGAATTTGCTATTTTTGGGTTCATTAATGACGCCACTCCTCCACCTTCTGGCGGTTTTTAGGGTTAATCTTGTCTAGGGCTGAGGTGGCTCGGTCTGAGCCATCCATTGTAATTCGATCTGGACCATCCGTTGAAATTGGCCAGTTATATAAAGGGGAGTCCCCTCATTTGTACACTAGTAGTTAGCAATTAGTGAGATATCAGAGCAGAATAGAGAGTAGACATTTTGGAGTTAGAGTAGTTTTCATTGCATTATTTGAAGAAAAAGGGGAATTCTCCCTTTGAGAATTTTTGTAAGAGATTGTCACGAAGGCTAATCATAATAAAAGCATTTCATTGATGGTGAACTCAACTTTTGTTGTGAGTAGTTTGTGAGGTTTCTTCTTCCTTCGACTTCAAGTAGGACTTAATTTTCATGCTAATAGTTAGTTATGGGTGTTTACGTTTGATGTAAGTGAGCTTCTTTAGTCCATACCACTAACAATCTTACTGATGGTAAGCTTGTCCTGCGTGGTCAACTGGAATGCTTTATACTTAACTTCGGTCAAGATTCATGTGTAGCTATGCATCGTTGTGATGGTACTTGCATCGTTGAATCGTGATTTGAACATCCTTTTTCTCCTTTGAAGATTGCACTAACCTTGTCGAAGCTGTCCAACAGGAGGCTAGACAACGCTTGGTTGAAGTTCATTGAAATTAAGCTTAACATCCCTTGCATTTAGGTTAGAATTTAGATCTTCTAGACCTTGCATCCTTTTAATTCCGCACACTTTTGGTTAGCTTTAGGAAACTCGCACTTCAAGGCTAAATCATTCGCACAAAAATCCCCTTCAAAGCATATATTTGTTGTTTACTGCAAGTATCCTGAACAATTGTGTAAGTCCCCTCGTAAGAAAACAGCAATTCACATCAAACCAACTGAGGGTGTTCCAAGTATTTCGGAACCTTGGAGTTGAACGTGTGATCTATCTCTGCAATCTTAGCACACGGAATACTTTGATCAAGAGAGAACGGAGTAGCCTTCACACTTTGTTCCGCTGATTGGTGCGGTCATAAAAATCACATCAACAAGTGATTCAAGTGAAAATGAAAGTGAAGGAATGTTCGAAAATTTCAGGGATTTTGTTTTGAAAAGTGTAAAGTAGGAAGTAGAGTTGGGAAAGGACGCTACTATCAAGAATCTGTTGCTTCCCAATTGGTGTAGAATTCATGAAGCCTTCCATTCAGAAGTCCCCTGTGCCATGTGCAAAGTTTCCTTGGAACAAGTATCAAAGCTCATTCCGCAAGCCTCCTTGCAAGGAAAATGTCAAAAGGAGAATGCAAGAGAAGACATTCCTATAGAGAGATTTGTAAAAGAAGAGAAGATCCAGCCAATGGTCGAAGAGAGCATTTCGCGGTCAAATGGGCAAAAGGATACGCATGCCCAAACCTCCATGAGCAATCAAGTATGGACCTTGAGGTTCGATGGATCAAAGTCAAAGAAAGGAAATGGAGTAGGATTTGAACTGATTAGCCCAACTGGAGAGGCATATTTGGGTGCCTACAGACTCCAATTCTCATGCACCAATAATGTCACCGAGTATGAATCTTTGATTCATGGTTTGATCCTTGCAATTCAAAAGGTAGCCAAGATTGTGCAGGCCTTCGGAGACTCTAACATAGTGGTCTGTCAAGTGAGGAAGCAGTATGCTTGCCATGATAAAAGGCTCAACCACTACCACAATAGAGTATGGGACTTGATAGAGAGCTTTGACGCTTTCAATATCAATCAAGTTTACAGGTCCAAGAACCTTGTTGCTAATTCTCTCGCACAAGCCGCTAGTTCATTGGAACCTCTGGCTATGGAAGGATTGAAGAAGTTCACCATGGAGCTAGTTTCCACCCCAACAATTCCAGATAATATACAGAACTTTCAAGTGTTTGATGATGATAAACAGATTCTGGATTTTCTAACATGTTTCGATGTCTTTGAAGCACAAATTATTGATGAAGAAGAAACCAAAGAAGTGGAGTATGATGCGGAAGGAATTTTAAATTTGAAGACAAATGTTATCCCTAGAGAGATGGTTGAATTAGAAAGGTTGTTTGATCCCGATAAGTTGAACAAAAAGCAAAACACCCAAGGAGATGAATGTGAAGCTATTAATTTGGGAAGTGAAGATCAAGTGAAGAACGTTTTTATTGGTAAAGTTTGCACTCCAAGGGAGAGAGAAGGCATCACACAGGCATTAAAGGTGATAGCCTGGGGCTATGATGATTTAAAAACATATGACACTTCTTTGATCACACACACAATCCCTTTGAAGCCGGGAAGCAAGCCATTTCGGCAAAGGCAGAGGCCTGTGAACCGATTACTAGAACCATTGATCTATCAAGAAGTCAAGAAGCTTCTTTCTGCTCGCATCATCTTTTCAGTGAGGCACTCCACATGGGTCGCCAATCTAGTTCTAGTCAGAAAGAAGAATGGGGAGATAAGGTTGTGTGTGGATTTTCGCAATTTGAATAGGGCTTTCGAGAAAGATAACTATCCATTGCCCTCATTGGATGAAGTGTTGCAGATTGTGAATGGTTCCCAAATGATATCCTTCTTGGACGGCTATTCAGGCTACAATCAAGTGATGGTTGAGGAAGCAGATAGACTAAAGACGGCCTTCACCACCAAGTGGGGGACTTTTGCGTACAGAAGGATGCCTTTTGGCTTGATCAATGCAGTAGCCACCTTCCAGCGAGCTATGGACATTGCCTTCCGAGATTTGGTGGGAAAATGCATAATCATATATATGGATGACCTGACCGTGTTTTCAAAGAAAAGAGGAGACCACGTGGAGGACCTGAGAAAGATCTTTCAGAGGTGTAGAAGATTCGGTGTATCACTTAACCCCAAGAAATGCATATTCGGGGTCACAGAAGGAAAATTGTTAGGTCATGTCATCTCAGAGAGGGGGATCTCAATTGATCCTGAACGCATTGAGGCAATTTCAAAGATTGGGTTGCCCAGGAGTCAAAAGGAGTTAAGATCATTCTTTGGCAAAATCAACTTTGTCAGGAAAATTTATCACTGGGTTTGCGGAGATCGTAAGGCCACTGAATGAGATGTTAAAGAAAGATGCTAGGATTGATTGGATTCCACAAGCTAGGAAGGTGTTCGATGAAATCAAACAAGCAATAGTGGATGCTCCAGTATTGGTCAGCCCGGATTACACCAGGCAATTCTATTTGTATTCATTTGCTTCGAAGCATACTTGCGCTGCAGTTTTAACACAGAGAACAGAAGAAAAAGATGAGCACCCAATTGCTTTTATAAGTGCACCATTGAAAGAGGTAGAGCTAAGATACCCCAGTATTGAGAAGCAGGCTTACGCCTTGGTGAAAGCAGTCAAAAAATTTAGACATTATATTTTGAGAAGCAAGGTTTATGCCATTGTTCCTGATGCCACGGTGAAAACACTATTGATGCAAAATGAGCCTGCGGAACGGAGAGGCAAGTGGGTTGCCATTCTACAAGAGTATGACACGGAGATACAACCAATGAAGTTAGTCTGAGGACAAGCTTTGGCATAAACAATTGCAACTACTGGACCAGGACTAGTGCAACAAACGTATGTGTTAGAAGAGGTGTCTCCCGGAGAGTGGTACGATGGCACGGTTTATTACTTGCTAAATCACAGATGCCCTCCTCATTTGAATCCAGTCCAATGGAGAGCCTTGAGAATGAAAAGCCAAAGGTTCATGCTCCAGGGGACAGTTCTCTACAAGAAAAACCATGAAGGAATTTATTTGAGATGTGTAGGAAAGGAAGAAGCCAAACAATTAATGGAGCATTTTCACGTGAGGTTCGGGACTGGCCATGGAAGTAGTTTAGCCACGGCTCATCAAATTTTAAGGGTTGGATACTATTGGCCCACACTTTTCACGGATGCATATGAACACGTGAAAGCTTGTCATGTTTGTCAAACAGCTGCAGACAGAGGAAAGCATCCAGCTAAGCCCTTGCAGCTAGTGATTGAGGTTAGGCCTTTTGCAAAATGGGGATTAGACTTCATTGGAATGATCAATCCGCCTTCTTCGGGTCAACACAGATATATCTTGACAGCAATAGATTACTACACCAAGTGGACAAAGGCTCAAGCTTTGAAGCAATGCACAACCGATGTGGTGATCAAGTTCCTTGAAGAGAATATTGTTACTAGATTTGAATGCCCCCATGCTTTAGTGTGCGACAACGGCCTGACTTCTCATCATTGAAGTTTTCCAACTGGGCATTTGAATATGGGATCACATTAAAATTTTCTTCCAACTATTATCCGCAAGGGAATGGACTCGTAGAGTCTACAAACAAGAATTTGTTGAACGCCATCAAGAAATTGCTGGATAAAAATCCTAAAGATTGGCACACTCAACTGAGATTTGCCTTATGGGCTGACAGGACGAGAACAAAGAGCTCATTGGGAACATCTCCCTATCACTTGGTATAAGGACAGGATCCTGTTTTCCCACTTCAACTAAGGATCCCAGCTCTGCAATTCATTCAGGAGCATCTTGAAGGGGAGGATCGGATTCAAACCAAATTATCTCAGTTGATGCATTTAGAGGAGAGAAGAGATGAAACACTAGAAAATATGGCAAGGCACCAAGGAGTGGTGAAGAGATGGTTTGATAAACAAGCGAGGGTCAAGTCTTTCCGGATTTCTGACTTGGTCTTATACTAGGATAAGGCCCACGAGAAGAAAGGAGATCACGACAAGTTCGACAAATTGTGGTTGGGCCCATATCAAATTGCTGAAATCCTTGGAGATAATGCATTCAAGCTACAAACTCTGACAAGAGAGGATATCCCATTGCCAGTCAATGGGCAATTCCTCAAACATTATTTCCAAGCTTAGGTTCCCTCCGGGAGCTATGTTGTAACATAGTTAGATTAGGTTTGTTTTCTCGTTTTCTTTGTCTTGGTTTCGGTTTGTTCCATTTTGGTTTTGGGTTTGTTGCCCTTTGGGTTTTTGGTTTGGCGTTTTCTTCCCTTAAGTTGTCCGCTCAAGTGGTTTTGGTTTGGAATGGGCAAAGATTTTGGTGTTTCCCGTTGCGAGCGGGGTGATGTTCTTCTTTCACCATTTGGTTTCTTTCCATTGGAATTTGTGCAAACATTGAAAATCAAGGTTATTTTTCTTTTGTCATCTTCCGGTTTGGAATTAAGCTCGTCTCGGCAGGTTAACCCACTATTGTGTTCTAACACGAGTCCAACATCCTACCTGTCAAACAAACTGCTTTGAGTCATTTTGTTTCTCGAGAGAAGTTATGGCGAGTGAAAATCTTGTGTCTTGCTTCAGCGCCACTACAATTCTCAAACCCATTGGAGGCTTCATTTCCTGCCAGCCAATTGTGGAATTGACAGAAAATCAATACGAAAGAAAAGAAAGAGAAAATGTGCTAAAAGGAAAATATTTGAAAAGAAAAGAAAAGAAAAGAGAAAAGAACAATAAAAGAAAATATTATGTTTTGAATATTGGTTTTGGGAATATGCGAGTAACTCCATCGGGGCTATGGACGCCCGACCGACAGTAGAGCAATATTCGTGGGAATTGTAGCGGCAACCTCGTCAGGGCTATGGACGCCTGACTGGCAGCAAGGCAATGTCCAAGATGCTTTTGAAGTTAAGATATTTATATAACTCGCCGTAGCCAATTCCGGAAGTCAAGATGGTTTAGAGATGGAATGAATGCACGAGGACTTTGGATGAAGGCGTTTTGATCCAATATCAGATTCTTCTCCCCTTTTGAGTAAGTTTCCTTTTTCGTATAATGGTTTGAGAAAGATTAGCCAAGGTTATATTCTTAAAAGTGTTTTTCAACACTTTCCCGTGGAGTCGCCAGATGTTGTGACCTTTTCACACATCACACCATTCAAGATGGGGACCCCCTAATTTTTGCTTCATTTGGGTCTTTTGGCTTTAGTTTTGGGTCTATCTCTCTCTGTCGGTTCTTTTTGTCTAATGATGTACTTGCCATTTGACCTAGATTTGAATTCTGGCTAAGTCTGGAGGGCTTTCTAATGAATTAGGGTTTACAATCTTCAAACAATTTTGAGGTCAAATTGAGTTGGCTAATCGAATTCTGAGCTTAGCACTACTATCAGGATGCTTCAAGCAGGCTCCCACTGAATTTTCACTGAATTCTAACAACTTGCTATTTTTAGTAAGTACCAATTTGGGGCCTATTTTCTTGGGATTTTCAAATTCTGACAACTGCACTGCACTTAGAACGTTGTGAGCTACCTGCTTGCAAAATTTGAGCTAAAACAGACAACTTATTATTTTTTAGCAGTTCTACCTTCGAGGGTCATTTTTAGGGTTTGCATGTTGGACTTTCAAATGCATGTCTGGAGATTCTTTATGGGTTTTTCGAGATCTTCACAGTGATATGGCATGCAAAACGAGATGATGACTTTCAATGATTCAGGCTTCAGAGGCTATTTTTAGGGTTTGCATGCAAGATTTCTCAGCGCATGTCTGCATAATCTTTCTAGGTTTTCCGAGAGCTTCTCAACGAGGTAACATGCAAACAGAGTTGACCACTTTTCCAAGACTTGCTATTTTTAGCCAATGCTCGCATGTTGATCATTTTTCTGGGTTTTTCTGGGTTTTTTGAGATCTCTTGGGCAGTGTGACATGCAAACTCATCCGGAGGCTAATTGGTCACTTTTTCAGACACTTACTATTTTTAGCAATACCACTCCGGTAGCTGCCCAACACTTCAGAATCACAAACACAGCAACATGCAACAGGAACGAGGTCAAATGGAGACCATTTGAGCAACATGCAAGTCAAATTAGGGTTTCCAGCTTCAGGACCCAAAATGAGGGGTCAAATGCCAAAATTTCCAAAAACCAAGGTATCCCATCACGATCAGTATCTTCCGAGGAACCTGCTGGTAAAATTTGAAGGCAATCTAAGCACTTACTATTTATAGTAAGGCATTTCTCAAACAGGGCTATAAATAGCAAGTCAACGAGATGCCAAGCAGAGCAGTCAAGCAAGTGATGAGTGTTAAATTTATTGACCGTAATATGTGCACAGAAATTAACCTAAAATCGTATTACTAACACAGCAGATAATTGGAAAACCCTCCTCTTGAGGGAGAAAAACCCAGCAACAAAGATCTCTCTTATATATATAAATAGAGCAACAATTCTCTTTACAATGAGGCCAATCACAAGGCCAATCTTCAGCACATAACAAGATGCAATGGCAGATAACAATCTGCACTTCTTTAATAACTATCTCTGCCCTTGACTGAATTCAATCTGCTCTATAAGGAATTCGCACTCTTTAATAGAAGAATATAATATCGAACTTGCTTGATGATCTTCAAATGACAAATAATAGAACTCCTATATATACAAATCCAAGAGACACCTCCTTTTATGATGCAAGTCGGCCAAGCAAGAATAATATAATTTAATAAATATAATTTATAAGGAAAGTCGGCCCAAGAGAAAATTATATTGTTGCCAAGAGATGCGCCCATTCTCATTAAATGTCACATATAAATAAATAGCCAATAGGCTACATTTATTTATGTCTTCACTCGTGGCTGGAAGGACGAACCTGAAGCTGTTATAACATTAACACTCCCTCTCAGCTGGGGAGAGAACTTCCAGCTGCTCAAGACAAATCACCTCAACATGATGCCCATCACATTGGCAACAACCAAATGTGAAAAGAAGAATATCACCTCAACGTGATATTAGATATCGCCTCAACACGACATCAACCATAATGGCTACAACCATACTATAGTGTGTACAAGTGTACATCACTTCATGGATGTTAATACCTCAACATGATTCTCACCATGACTCTCTTAGGTAAACATTAAAGTACAAATATATGTCATGTCACACACATGACATCCAATTTTTCATGACTCAAATTTTCGGGAGGGTGGAAATGACATCTCAAATTCCTCTATCTCTCGAGGAAAATGCATTAACAAGGGCTTAGACCTCAAATTCCTCTGCCCTCGCAGGAAAATGCATTAACAAGGGCTTGCACCTCAAATTCCTCCGCCTCGTGAGGAAAAATGCATTAACAAGGGCTTCAGACCTCAAATTCTCGCCTCGCAGGAAAATGCATTAAACAAGGGATTTCACTTTAACTTTCTCGTGAGAAGAACTCATTAAGCAAGGCTCACCGACATCGACTCTTTACTCGGCCAAGGCTAGATTTCCACCATACCAAGCTTATCTCGAAGTACACAAACTTTATCCTAGCAAGAGGCTTGTGAGAATATCTGCTGCTCTCATCAAGGTTTATGTACTTCAACTCCAGATACCTTCCACAAGACTCATATTCTAATATAGTGGTACTTGATCTCAATCGCGTTTGGTTCATTATGAAACACAGGATTGACAGTAAAGCTTCACACAACTCGACATATCACAATAATGATAGTAGGCTCCATTGATTGTCCAAACAATCCTACAAGGAGCTTACGAAGCCACACTACTTATCGAGCTGCCACACAAGCTGCAATAAGCTCGGCCTCTGTTGTACTCAATGCTACAAATGATTGCTTCCTGCTGCACAAGGATATCATAGCAGATCCAACCTGAAGAATATCTCAATTCATATCGAATTGTGCCATGCACGCAAGTATCTTAGGATATGCTTTGCTGCAACAAGATTACCATCTTCTTCAGGCTCAGCAAGCTCCCTCTGAATCTTCAAGCACTTGCATCAACCTTCTGACCTCTTTGCCCAAGATTGCCTACAACATTTTGACTTAGATAAATGTTTTCCAGCGCACACCTCTGGTACTGTAGAGAGTTCAGGATAGTCCTCCTTGACCTCATCCCCGATCTCACTATTCTGAATAGGTTTGCGGAGCTACCAATGACAAATCCAGATGACAGTCTTGAGCAATTCTGATCTCAGCAGCTGAAGGGATCTTCTAAGGATTTAGCACCTAGCTTTGCAATACAGTAATCTTCACTTCTTCTCAGTGAGTTACAAAACTCCCTCTTGATCCCTGCTTCAGAGATTGCAAAGAAGACTTTTGGAAGTGAACTCCCTCTAGCCATCAAGTACTCAGTCCTATGGCTGTAAGTTGTGACTTCACGCTTTTCTCTTGAAAGCAATCTCTTGGTCCATCCTAATGCACATTAAGAAGAGATTACTAATAGTTCATATAACTCAACTATTTCGAAGAGAACTACCACTGCTAGAAGCATGCATGATTTACTCTCTCAATGTTATAGCATGAATTAATAACTATACATCAATTCATGAACATTAACCATGCAATACTTATCTTAAAGAAGTCAGAATTTTGTACGCAGAAACTGAGGGATCGATATCAACAATCACAATATCTGCTCTCTCCGCCCTTTACAGTGGCGTCGATCACTGCTACTCTCAATGCAGACTCGACTTCGATTGCAACTAATCACACAGCTTTGGAGTTGAAATCTTCACGGGACTGGAACATTGTGTCGGATCATCATCTAAACTGCATAAACTCGATGACCAAACAACACAAAATAAGATTCAATTAACTTATCCCAGTGAAACACATATAACCAATGTCAAATCTGCACAACTCAGTAGGCTGACTTTCAACTCAAAAGAAAATGAATTTAAGTGTACACAAAAGAATACTTATCTTGCTAAAAATCAGAAACTCCTTAAGTGTTGCACTTGAATGCTTCCTGAGATCCGCTCATATGAGCATTAAATATGCTCTTGAATGCTGACTCTACTCAATACAGCTTGTAGAAACAACAGTTCCTTCTCACATATCTCCTGAGGAGAGGACTTATGCTCGATATGCCTTCTAGCTTTCACGAATTTCAATTTCTCTGCAGAACACAAGAGCTACAAACAGGTCTCCAGATAGTCTGTCGACACAATATCAATAGAGATCCTCCAAGCAAGATAACATTTCTGCCACACACATAAATTGCTTGAATAGTAGTGCTCGCAAACTCAAAGTTTGAATGGAGTAACAACAACAGACCTCAGCCCATGAATTCTATGATACAACGGTTGTTAGTTCCTGAGGCAAACTTAAGAAACTTAAGAACAAATTGAGACATGTTAATACTCTATTCTGATCTGCCTCTGAAGGGTGCTTCATTACCATAGGATTCCAAATAATCCCGTACTTGGTTGCAGAGATCTCATGGTCATTTTGCTCCAGCTGCAGGTCTTCAAGGAAATATCGACGATCCAGTATACCAAACTAGACAAGCTCGACCACCTCATTCAGCTTCTGGAGATCACATGGCACAGTTTACCGAACACTTTCATCAATCTTCGCATTGATATGGAAGTGACGGCTTCAAGCATGTGAAGGAAACTTCAATTACTCCTTTCTACAATTGATTGCAATAAATTTCCAGCACCATATGTGTCAGGACCAGATCACGATATTTATCGAGATGATGGTATCCAGAAACTAAGGTGAGTGTCGCTGCATAGCAAGGATGAGGCTTCACTTCACAATGAGGTGATGCATTGCTACTAGTAACAACTCGATTTCACAATGAGACCCGGTGAGCCTCACCCAATACAAGGATCCCGTTCGACATTCACAGGAGATCGCTCAGCTTCAGAGGTTGATGCAAGGTAGACCACAGAGACGTGAAGATGAGGCGAGAGCAATGAGAAACCTTGTAAAGGGTCCTGGTAAAGTCAATGCCCGAAGATGGAGGTGGATCGCGTGTCAAAATCTACCTTCGGCGTGAAAGATACGGAATCCACTTCCCTTCTCAACTCCGTGCGTTATAACGATGCTCGGAAACGAATACTGTCAACAGGGCTCATGTGATGCTAGTGCTGCGTTGTTTCCACAAGCCTACGTACTCTCTGGTGGTGACGACTAACTCAGCAAATCGCTAATAGGAGATTCAGTTGCCTTTGGAACACCTGACCTCCATTCCTCGACCCAAATACGATGTCACAAATTCGACCTAGTATGTTGACAAGATGCCAACTTTAATGAACGAAACTCTTAACATCACTTCTAATGATCTGATGGGAGTGACGCACAACACCTGACAAATGCTTAGGTGCTGGTGCGAATAGTGATATCACGGAATGAATCAGTCAATGTAAACTATAACATTAATTCCATAGTCTTAACTTTAAATAAAGATGTGACTTTCTCCAAGATCAATTAGACTCCCAGCATGCTACCCTTATTTTCTGCAGACAAGCTCTGATCAGTTCCCCTGAACCTGGCTCTGATACCATGTTAAATTTATTGATCAAAATATGTGCACAGAAAATCAACTCAAAATCAGACACAATAACACAGCAGATACCCTGGGAAAACCCTCCTCTTGAGGGAGAAAAACCCAGCAACAAAGATCTCTCTTATATATATAAATAGAGCAACAATTCTCTTTACAATGAGGCCAATCACAAGGCCAATCTTCAGCACATAACAAGATGCAATGGCAGATAACAATCTGCACTTATTTAATAACTATCTCTGCCCTTGACTGAATTCACAATCTGCTCTATAAGGAATTCGCACTCTTAATAGAAGAATATAATATCGAGCTTGCTTGATGATCTTCAAATGACAAATAGAACTCCTATATATACAAATCCAAGAGACACCTCCTTTTATGATGCAAGTTGGCCAAGCATAGAATAATATAATTTCAAATAATAAATATAATTTATAAGGAAAGTCGGCCCAAGAGAAAATTATATTGATGCCAAGAGATGCGCCCATTCTCATTAAATGTCACATATAAATAAATAGCCAATAGGCTACATTTATTTATCTCTTCACTCGTGGCTGGAAGGACGAACCTGAAGCTGCAATGTCATTAACAATGAGGACCCCATGGCGCGAATTTCAAGTCAAACAGAGTTGCAGAGGTTCGAAAATCAAGCACTTACTATTTTTAGCATGTCCATGCAGAGGAATTAGGGTTTCCTAAAAAGTAGGGTGAAACACGAGGGTCACACGGAAGCAACATCCAGTCACGATCAGCATCCTTCAGGCAATAGGCACGCAAAGTTTGAGGTCATTTTAAACAGTTACTATTTTTAGTAAGTTGCTAAAAATAACAGGTACATGCGGGCATTAGGTGCCAACAGCTCAGTCAAATCACAAGGTTTGAGGCAAAGTGAAAATCAGGCCTTCCGGAGCTAGAAATCAGCTTAAAACATGAAAAGTTGCAAGACTTTCTAAAAATAGAAAGCTAGGGCAAGCTGAGGGCAACGTGAATAAACCACTCTAAATCAAACAAAAAGCTGGAATATTCATCCAAGTCTGATAAAATGAAAGCTTGACACCCTCAAATCCGCCTTAGCAACCTGGGAGAGCTCAAGATTTGTGTAAGTCTGGAAAATTGGAAGTAGACATGGTGAAATGCGCCCTAGCTTGAGAGATGATTGGAAATTTTACTAAGTCTTGCAAATTTGAAGCACACCCTCTAATAAGCGCCTTAACTTGAAGGAGAGTTGATAAAATTCTCTAAGTGTTGAAGATTTGAAGTAGGCCTAGCCAAATGCGCCTAAGCTTGCAGGGAGAGCTTGGAAAAATGTCTAAGTAATTGAAATTTGAAGCTGCACCCTTGAATGCGCCCTTGGAAGAAGATGGCATTGAAAATTTGCCTAAGTGTCCAAAACTTGAAGTAAGGACCTCTATATACGCCCAGCTAGAAGAGAAGCTCCAAAAAATTACTAAGTATTGAAAATTGGAAGCTCAAGGTCTCATATGCGCCTTAGCTTGAAGGAGGAAGCCTTGAAATTTTCTAAGGCATTGAAATTGAAAGCTTGAAGGGTCATATGCGCCCAAGAAGAAGAGAAAGCCTTGAAAGTTTCTAAGGCATTTAAACTTGAAGTATGACACCCTATATGCGCCTAGCCTTGAAGGAGGTGAGTTGAAAATTTTCAAAGGCAAGCAAATTGAAAGTAGCACCCAGCAAATGCGCCTTAACTCAAGAGGAAATGTGGAGAATTTTCTAAGGCAAATAAACTCAAAGCTCACGATGTCAAATGCGCCTTCACTTGGAGATGGAGTTTGAATCTTTTTCTAAGTGTGGTAAGCTTAAATCTCCCACCCCCAAATGCGTCCACCTCAAGGAGCTGATTGAAAATTCTTCTAAGTATCACAAAATGAAAGTAGAGGAGGTCATATGCGCCCTTGGAAAGAGATGGCATGAGAAATTTAGCTAAGTGTTGAAAACTAAAAGCTTACCCCCTCAAATGCACCTTGTAATGTCCCCTTCCAATTGACATCTCTCAGTTCTTGTGATTAGCCTATTATGTGGCCCTCGTAGGCTGATAGGGTGGATAGAGGGTCTTGTTGAGGCATGGCTTGGCTTCAGTTATCAGAATCATTCAGTTTGGCTTTCGTTCGAGGTCTTTCGGACATCATTTGCTTGACTTACTATTTTTAGTAAGTGGAGACACTCAGCGGAGCACCCCTACTATTTTTAGCAGTATGGTCTGGTCATATACAGATTCAGTCACTTATCATCCGGCTTCAGACGGTTTGTCATTTGGACTTTTATTGAGAGATATTAATATTTATTTGCCAAAATAAATATTAATTTAATTGAAGCTTATAACATAAAGTTATAATATAATTTAATATTATAACTTAAGTGACTTTTTGAAAGGGGTCGACCATCATGAAGAAGGGGCCACTTTTTAATTAATGATTATAATTAAAAGTGCGTCCAAACTATTGAAAGATTAAAAGCAAAATTCAAGTTTTATTTAAATGATGCTTTTTTGAAGGAAATTGACCCAACTGAGAAGATATAAGTTTTCTTTGAGAAAACTTCATTCATTATGTTATAAAAATCGATTTTAGCCATTTCCTTCTTCAGAGAACGAAGCCAAGGGTTTCAATTGTCTTCTGCATTGGAGAACAAGCCATCTTCAGTGTTTGCAGTTCAAAGGCTGTGAAATATCAGCTGATTTATTCCCTGCCAATTGAATAGCTTCATTTCAGAAGTTATTATAGAGCCTATTGAGAAATTATTCGTCAGGGTTTGATTCAGTATTCGTCAGGGGAAAGATGAATTCTTGAGCGGCTAGGTTAATGTTTATCTGGCACAGTATTCAAGGCTGTACGGATTTTGTACTTGCTGGTACAGGCCGTACTTTTGCTGCAGCAAAGGCCGTACCTCTTCCTCAAAGCAAATCGCCTTGTTTTTTCATCATCTAGCTTCACCAACTTGGGCGCCTAAGTCTCTAGTATCATCTGCAATGCAAATTTGTCGGGGAAAGACTATCTTTGGATTGGCCGTACCATTTCATGCTTCCTACAAGCGGCTGCAATCAGGTTT